>CAUYQG010195405.1:0-13574 GCA_963574415.1 Tarsius wallacei
AGGAGTCAGCATCTTTGGATCCAAATCCTGCCTCCTGTGCCTCTGTTACCTTATCTATGGAGGGGAGAATTTTTTTTTTTTTAAGTTGGAGTCTCTCTCTATCACCCAGACTGGAGTGTCGTGGCACGCTTCTGGCCACCGCAGCCTCGCCTTGCTGGGCTCCAGCGATCCTTCCACCTTAGCCTTACAAGTAGCCGGAACTACAGGTGCGCACTACCACGCCCAGTTAATTTTTTATTTATTGTAGAGATGAGGTCTCGCCAAGTTGCCCGGGTGGGTCTTGAACCCGCGGGCTCAGGCAATCCACTCGCCTCAGCTTCCCAAAGTGCTGGGATTACAGGCTGAGCCACAGAGCCTGGCCCAGAATGAATAATTTCTAATGGTCCTTCTTCAAGTTCACAGAGTGTGGTGATCATAAGAATTGCCTCCCAGACCCCTAGCTTTTGGGAGCATAATTGATTGAGGGTCTGATCTGCTACACTGAAATTTATAACCATGTTCATACTGAGGTCTCACTTCCCACAGTCTGCTGTCAGTGGAACTCTGAGCATGGCAGACTTTCTAAGGACTCCTCTAATGACTGACTTTGGTTTGAGGACTCCTTGATAGCCTTGCTGAATTTTCCTTAGACTTTAAGACAGTCTAGAAGTTTCTGTCTAATCTTCCTTCCCATTCTCCTTCACTTCGGGATAGACTTGGACATGTTCACAGTTTTCCCCAATTTCCCCTCCCCTGCATTTTCTAGTATAAAAGTTTGCCTGAATAAAATCCTTTCGTGTTTAATCCATTCTTAGTGTTTGCTCTTAGGGAGTACCTAAGTAACACAAGTAAAATCACGAGTGATTCGACAATGCAGGCAGTAAGATGAGGGTCTGGGATTGACTCACCCACCACCTGGCAGGCAAATAGGATGCCATTCTGTTGGCAGGTGGAGCAAAGAGAGTCCCTGAAAAAAGGTAGCAGCTCAATTGCTGAATCTTTCACTAGTGGGTGGTAAACTGAGAAAATGTATTCATGGAGAGCAATGTTGTGAAAGGCAAGTTAACATAGATATTTTTTAAAATATGAGGAAAGGCCGGACTCGGTGGCTCAGCCTGTAATCCCAGAACTTTGGGAGGCCAAGGCGAGTGGGTTGCCTGAGCTCATGGGTTTGAGACCAGTCCAGGCAACTTGGCAAGACCTCATCTCTACAATCGATAAAAAGTTAGCCAGGCACGGTAGCGATCGCTTGTATTTCCGCTTACTTGGAAGGCTGAGGAGGAAGAATCACCTGAGCCCAGCAGGTCAACACCAGGGTGGCCGTGAGTGTGCCACAGCACTCCAGCCTGGGTGACAGATGAGTCTCCAACTCAAAAAAAAAAAATATATATATATATATATAATATGAGGAAAAAATACTTACAAAATCAGTGGAGCTGGCTGGTTACTACAAAACTGTGTTGATGTTCTGATGAGGATAATCTAATGAGGACTACCAACAAAGACTTAGTGACTAAAGGAAAAAGCCCATACTTTTGCAGTGAAAGGGAAGGTACAGTTGAGTGGCAGGCTGTAGACCTAATTGTTAGAATTGCAGAACTCCAAAGACGTTTGAATGTTCGGCCAAGGCAGGTCTGTGATGTGAATGTCAGAGGACTGATGGAGGAGTCTGGGTTCTTGAAATACGGGATGGGACACAGAAGAGAGGATGATTACCAGCTGTGACCCTGAGAGCAACTACAGAAACAGAGACTATGGATTATCCCTCTAATTTACCCCTTTTGTGTTTCCCCACAAGAAGAATGGCCCACAGGAATCATAAAGCAGCTGTTCTCAAAACCTGTATGGAAAAGTGACTTTGTGGGGTAAAAGTGGTAGATGGCAGCAGCCATGAGAATGCACCTCTCAGATTTCCAGCTTCAGGGAATGTAACTGCTCAGAGGCCACAGCTCCTGAAAATCTGAAATCTGTTGCTGCCTTTGCACTTGACGTGAGTGAGTGTGGCTGGTAACCACAGCAAACCTGCTCCTGGGAGACAATGGACTCCCATGATGGCTGACTCTGGCTCAAGGATTCTTCAGTGTCTTTCCAAACCTCTCCTCTTCACTTGGAATCAGACTTGCATTACAGTCAGTTGCATCTCGAAACACTCTCCAACTCCCTCATTTCCTCCCACAATTGTTTCCACTAAAAAAAATCCTTGCACGTGTTATCCATTCTTGGTGTCTACTTCTTAGACTACCCAGATTAACACACTGACCCTTTCTTCTGCTATCCCCAATCACTGTGAAGCCCATCCATGTTTTCAAAAAAAAAAATGGAAAGGGGAAAATGTGTTGAATTTCCTTGACTTTAGGCACTTCAAGATTTAAAGGCTTTTTTTTTTCCAAGGAAATATTAAATTTCATGGTCATATTTCAATTGACTAGGAATTCACATCACAATGTTTGAGAAAGGATGCCATCTTTCCTGGGATACAAAACTGTCAAGTGATTGTACTACAGTTATATGAGATGTAAACTAGCATTAGGGGAAGCTGAGTGGAGAATATATGGGAAATCTCTGAGCTATTTTGGCAACTTTCGTTCCTATTCTTTGAAGAAGGAGTCCTGGTGAATACAGCCAATAAATAGAAGATATAATCATTTGATATTTGTATAGATAGACCTCAACAGGGAACCTCTGGAATACTATTTCTTTTCAGCGAACTGTAATTTGAGATTAAATAGATATGCTCCTTTCTTTCTAATATATTCTGAACAAATCCAACTTCAAGTTATCCTTTTCAACTAAGCATTAGCAATGCCTTTTTATTTTATCTGTGCCCTTATTTCACATAACATACCTTTCCAGGGTCACGTTATTCACTCTCATTTTTTCAGCAACCACCTCTGTGCCGATGAAGGTAAATTCATCTCTCCTGCTTAGCCCTCTCCTCAAAGTTTCAAGAACTAGATATTTGACTGCTGGTTAGCATCACATGCACCTCAAAGCAAATCTCTCAAAATGAAATTAATAGTCTTTCCCACTGACTTTGCTCTTTTTAATGTTATTTAAAATGCTAATGATGAAAATATAATCTACCTGAACTCCAATAGGTGACATCCAGCCATCAAGCCTGATCATTGATTTTGTCTCCTTATTATTTATGAAATCCATCATCTTTTCTCCTTACTATTACCATCATCTACTGTTTTAACATCCTAATTTTAGTCTTGAAACCCCCGTAATATATCCCCCACATGCTGCCAGGACTGTGTCTGAATTGCAAGGCTGTCTTTTGAGTGGCTTTCCATTACTTGCACTTCCCACTAAGAAAGTGCAAACTGGGCCAGGCTCAGTGTCTCAGCCTGTAATCCCAGCACTTTGGGAGGTCGAGCCTAGAGGACTGCTTGAGCCCATGGGTTCGCGACCAGCCCGGGCCACTTGGTGACACCGCCTCTCTATGATAAATCAAAAAATTAGCCAGGCGTGGTAGCACGCACCTGTAGTTCCAGCTGCTTGGAAGGCTGAGGTGGAATGATTGCTGGAGCCCAGCAGGTCTACACTGGAGTGGCCGTGACTGTGCCACTGCCACTGCACTCCAGCCTGGGCAATGGAGTGAGACTCCAACTCAAAAAAAAAAAAGAAAGAAAGAAAGAAAAAGAAAAAGAAAGTACAAACTCCCCTTGATCTTGGCTTTTTCTCCTTCTCCAACTTCCCTTCCAGATGCTAACTGCCCCTGCTTTACACTCAAGCAGTTAAACTTGTCCCACAATATCATTCTGTTCTTAATTTCTTACCTTGACTCATGATGCTGTCTCTTTGGACAGCAATGCTCTCCCTGTGCTGGTCACTTGTGACTTTTCCTCCTTTATCAGCTCAAGAGGTAGCTACTCCAGGATGCCACTCCTTAATTTCTGATCCGGGCCTAGCAAGGTGCCTCACTCCTGTTAATCCTAGCACTTTAGGTTAAAGCAAGAGGATCGCTTGAGCCTAGGAGTTCAAGGCTGTGGTGAGTTATGATTGTGCCACTGCACTCCAGTCTGGGCAAGGTGATAGAGTGAGACCCTGTCTCTAAAAAAAAAAAATTCTGAATCTAGATCTGGGGTCCCTCTCTGAGAGCTCAGAAATTATGCACCTGTTTTTCATTGCTGTGACTAACACAATGGTCTTTTTCTTTTGTCTCCCTCTCATTCATTTATTATTCTGCATTCAATATACTGTGGGTAGGGTAAATTATGAAAATAGTGGTCAAGGTTATAGATACTCCTCATGAACACTAGGTGTCACTCGTATCTTTTGTTTGAGCAAATAAATTGCTGCTAATTCTACCTCTGAATTCAATAAACAGCTTTTTTTGCCCCCTGGTTAAATCTCGAAGTTAAAAAAAAAAAAAGTGTTCCTGTCCTGAAGCGGGATTTTTTTTTTTTAACAAGCCAATTTTTAATATCTATGCAAGTTTAATAAAGAATGGTTCAATACCCAAACAAAACGATTCTGTTGTATAAATTGGTTTAGCACGCCAGCCCAACTAGTATTTGATGAGATCAAACCAAAATTTTTTTTAAAATAAGAAAGCAGGATTTATTGAGAGGACAGAAAAGCTCCCACAGTGGGAGGGTACTCGAAGGGGTTGCCCCCAAATTTGTTTATTTTAAAAAGCATGTAATCAATTGTATTTTTTGAAAAATCATAAAATGTGGGAGAAGAGCTGAAAATTTGTCTTAAAACTTTTTTTAACCTTCATAAAAGATACGTTCTTATCCTTTGCAATAGGAGTAGTAAATCTTTTATGTTCTCTTATGATTATCTGTAGTACCATTAAAGTGTGAAATCGTTTAAAAGAGTTCTGAAGAATACAAGTCAATATCATATCAAAAGAAAAGTTTAGAGCATGTTGTCAAAAGCAAAGGCTTGATAGTGCTTTAGTTTTCTTAAATCTAGTTTTCAAAGTTTAATAGTTAATTGTAACAGGTTTTTCAAAATCATGATTATGTTTACTTGGACATCTGTTTCAATTTATATTTTCAGTACAATAGATGAATCTGGAGGGCAAATCATTCTTATTTTGTAATACAATTAACAGCAAATATCTACTGAATGCAACATTATTTCTAGGCATGTACTAGGCATTGTAGAAGTTAGAAAAAAATGAGCTCTGCTCACACACTTAATTTTATAGAGAAACCAAGTCTCAAAATGCTTGAAATAACTTCAAGAAAAATGTAGCACTGAATATAAATTCAACGGATATTGGGGAGATTAATCTGATATTGCAGACTGTGTAAGTAATAAAACTATGGAAATGGCAAAAAATCTTGTTTTTAAAATATTATACACAGAAGAGAATATTATATTAATTTTTATTTTCCTTCTCAAACCTAACAGTCTCCTAGTTTACCAGCTTTGTAAATGGCTCCACTCCCACTAAATTATCCTAGCTTAAAACTCTGTGGTCATCCTTAATTTTTTCCTTTTCCATCATCTTCTATATCCAAATCATGAGCAAAATGATTGATTCTGCCTCCAAAATATGTTTCTTATGTGTCCACTAATCTTCTCTCTTTTGCCACTAGCCCGGTTCAAGCCACTGCCTCTAATCTACCACATAAGCCTACTGGCAGTCTCCCTGCCCAAGCTGCTCATGCCACTGTCAACCCTCAACTCTCTGTGGGAAAAAAAAGAGGCCAACTCTATTCTAAATCTAGTATACTTAGAACCCTTAAGGAACAACCTCAGGTAGAAATTGTTTGGAAATTTGAACTAATCTAAGAACACATACTGAAAAGAACCATGAAGCACTTTAGGTGACTAATTCTAGGCACATGACATAGCTATCTCAGTCCTAATGTATCAAGAAAAAGAGGATTCAACGTTACTGTCCTCCTGATACAGCAGACATTACTGACAATGTTCTTTTCTTTGTTGGATTCTAAATGATCAGAACTGCCAAAGTGGGGTTATTTATGTTAGTGAAAGAACACTGAGTCTTGAAAGTATGTCTCTTGTGGCAATAATGCTTCTTGTTATATAGTGAGTGCAGCTTCTGCAAATCATCAAACACTTCTTATTATTATGATAAAACAGCCCAGCCTCTTTGCAAATCATTTTGTTGAAGAACATTTATTTCACAAGCCTTTGTTTCCAGGGTGATTTATAATGATCGAGTTAGAAATAGAGCAACGTTTTATTCCTTTTGTTAAAGAGGGGTAATTTCTTCCATGAAGTTTACTGGCATGATATAGGGCAGGCCAAGCTATTAAATTTTCCTGGAATTTTATTTTTAGTTCCATTCAGCAGATCAACCTCTAGCCTGAGATAAACAATATTTGTCTTCATGTTCCCACTTAAGAGTCCTGAATATTTATCACAATCCTAGAAGGAAGGGGTCAGTAGTAGTGGGACATTCCAGGGGAGGGAGGAGGCGGGCATGTAACCTCACTAAGGATACCGGATCCTAAACCAGGTAAAGTGAGGTCAAGATGGAGGCCTAAACTTTACCTGCTTGTAAATCACTCAAGTACCTAATTCTGACTTGTAACCCACATCTTTATAATAAAATGAGGTTAAAAAACAAAACAAAAACACAGGTCATTGCTTTTGTTAAGTGCTGACACGGCCACGTGTTCATTGAGCTATGGCCACCATTGCTTTTGTTACACTCTGGTCTGGCCACGTGGCTCTTTGAGCTATGGCTGCCATGTTTCCTTAAGCTTTGGCCCCTTCCCCTACCTTGGGGAGGTGAATTTCCTCTCTCTCTCTCTCTCTCTCTCTCTCTCTCTCTCTTCTACTTTCTAAATAAACTATATTTCCAATCTAAAAATAAGATAAAACAAAATGTGTCTTTTGTCGCCTCATATAACAGATACAGCAGAGAAACTGAGTATCATATTTTAAGGGATTAGAAAAAAAGTAATTCTATCATCTTGTCTCTCAGGGTCTTCTGATTTTAGTTCTTTTTCACCATGTTTTTTGGATTCAGTATCTTCCCTCATCTTTAGTTTAGCACAGAGAACAAGCATTATAAACACATCTATCTGAAAATAATATTTAGGCATTACTGTTAATGCATAGAAGTTATTGCTTCTAAATAAAAGTTAATATATTTTCTAATATTTGTATAAAACTCTAAAAGAATTTTCATCTTTATTCCAAAAATATTTTTTCCAAGATTGGATAGAGGCAGTAAGGAACAACTGTCCAGATTATGGTAGCCTATGTTATAAATACGAGTCATGCCTTAGATGTTTATTCCCTAACTTATGTTTTTAATAACATTGGTTATCATTTATTGAATATGGTCTGTGTGTCAGGGGCTATTTGGACACTTTCTGTGTTTTCCCATTTAACCTATTTAATCTTCACATCAACCCTACCAAGTAGGTGTCACTTTCTTGTTTTACAGCTGAGGAAACTGAGGTCAGCAGTAAGTAGCTACCCAAAGCCACTCAGCCAGTGCGTGATACTGCAGGGCCTCAAACCCAGTTCTTTCTGGACCAAAAGTATGCTTGTTTGTTTTTAACTATGCTGTACTTTCTTTTATGACATTTCCCCCAAAATATTCTCAAGCAGATACACAAATAACTTACAAGTTTCAAGTACTTGGAGAAATTTTGAATCTTTGGTATTTTCTGTCATTTTCAATGAATTAGTCTTTTTTTTTTTTTTTTTTGAAAGCAGGATTTATTGAGAGGACAGAAAAGCTGCCACAGTGGGAGGAGACCTGAAGGGGTTGCCTGAATTAGTCTATTATGCTGTCAAACATGGGTACTTACCTGAGCCAAGCAGACAATTTTAGAAAGTACTGGCCAGACTGTCTTTAAAATTGCATCCTCAGACTTATAAAACATTTCTCAAAAGTAACCTGAGAGCCATTTCTTTGCTAGACTCTGGTGTGGCCATGTGCTCTTTGCGCTGTGGCCGTCGCCATGCTTCCTGGCTTGGTCCCCTCTCCCACCTAGGAGAGGTGAATCTTCTCTCTCCCTTCTCTTTCTCACTCGAATTTATTTTTAAATAAACTATATTTTTTAATCTAACTTCTGTGCAATTCTTTGCATCTTTCATATGGAATCGTTTCACACCCCAGATGGCCACACCCATCTTAGAGTTCCAGTCCTCTTCCTGTCTGTGGGAAGAGATCTCTTTCTTAAATAAATCTTTTGCTCACCTCAAAAAAAAAAAGTAACCTGAGAAATTAGGTACTCCTTTTAGTAATTAAAAAGTCTATACTATTATCTATATTCTATTTATTGATTGTCTGTATTTTGTGGCTATGATAGTTGATATAAGAATCACAATTTTGTAGGGCATTTGATTTTTGATTAAGAGTCTTCTAGATCTACGAAGAGCCTAAAAAACCCTCAAGTGCTGCCAGTCCTCTGCTCAGACTACCAGGGAAAATGATACAAGTTTAACCTGCAGATCTGCCGTCAGAGAAACATCTGGGTATACCAACCTGACTAAATGCTAAAGGACAGATGAACACAAGTGGGCTATTTATGATTTATGCTAAGGTCCAGAGAGGTGCACACTGATTTATGATTAGGCCAGTTTATGACTGTAGCTATTATCTTAAAAAAAAAAAAAGAGCATACATGTAACTAACAATGTTTAATGCATGATTTTATTCACAGTACTTTCCTCCATTTCTGTTATTCTCTAGGAGGTTTGCTTTATTTATTTAAGAAATATTGAATATTAAATGAAAATTTCACTAACGACAGAAAATATTGTCTATTCAGACCGATGGCCAGAATTTCAGACATGTATAACTTATTTTCCATCCCTATTTTATCCACAGAGAAAATGTTAAAATTAAAATTTGATCACCAAATATATATTTTCTCCCTTATTATATCTTGATCCTGAAATAAGCTGTGATATTCACCTATAAGAGAACAACAAGAACAACAACAACAAAACTAGGTGCCACACAAAGGGAAATTATTTTGTTCTGATTATATGAGAACCTAAATTTAGAATTGTATGTTATGCATTCTAAAGGCAAGATCTAAAGAACTTCTAATAAGTATCAGGCACTTCTAATGAGAGTAAATGAAAAAATATCTTAAAAACCATGTAAGTAAAAAAGCCATACAACTTTGAAGAAGTTAGAGAATTTTGGAGGGGAAAAATGCATAGGCGTAAAAATAATAGCTGGAACATTAGTAAAGCTGTTAAATGAAGATTTAGGTTTTCCTTCCTCCCCGACCAAGCATAGCAGTGCTATTAAGGGAAGTAACACCTATTTAAAGGATGTTAGGAAAGTAAAATTTTGTTTTGTTTCACACCACTAGCCTAACATTGTAGCATGAGTTTGGTCAGATGACACCTTTTGTAATTACTGTGGCAGATGCTGGTCTGTATAGAGTCCCAAGAGAATTCCAGGCTCCGGGTTTAAAATCCTGGTTTCTCTTTGATATGGACGGCTAGAGCATTTGCCCCTCCTTCCCCGATACCCTAATCTCCCCGCTTCTCTGCAACAATTCAGGGTCAGCAAAAACCCATCAAACATTTTATTATCTCCTTCAATCAGTCTTATGTCTTCCAATCTAATATTTCTTTATTTGTAATCTATTTTTACAATATCAGTCTTTTTAACCCGCTTTCTCATTTAGCATTCTGTTTCCCAATAGTTTTTAGTTAAAATTTAATTGTATAATAATTATAGAATGCATCTTTCATTTAAAGGAGGATGTCATTTCTATGCATATTACTTTAAATCATGAAATAGCTTTGTCATTGTACCCTACTGAACTTTATATGTAGATCAGTCTCAATTGCTAACCACTTTTAAACCTTATTTGAACAGCACTTAGGTAATTGTTAAAAGCTATTTTCCTTCTTTTTCTTATGTCTATGTATTGCTTTCTCAATGTATATGGCCTTTTTAAATATTAGGGTTTATTGATTAAAATTTGTTGTTGTTGCTAATGTTTTATTTGAAAACCGTCTCAATACACATTTAAGTAATTTTTCCAAATGGCAGTCGGCAAGAGAGCTGAACATGGACAAAAGATACACCAAAGTAACACTTTAGAAAGAAAGAAAGAAAAGGCACAAGGAAGACAAATCTTACTATTTAAAGCTACCTGAAGAGGCTTTGATTCGTGAAGACCAAGTATACGTTTAGTTGATGTAAGTTTGAAAATGTATCATTCTTTGGACCTGACCCCAGCCTCACAGCCCGTTGTGCTTCATACCTGTACAGAGCTCAAGTGTTCTGGAAGCAGGAGCAACATAACAGCCAAGGTTGTCATTGATTGGCAATTTCTAGGGTTCCATACACGGCTAGGACATTTTATCCAGGTACCATGATCACTTAAGGAGATAGGCAAGTTTTTCTATCACTCCTTTTCTGGAAATTATAGGTTGTTTATAAAATTCTGATACTTACAGAATCACTCCTTGAATTCCAAGTGGACATATGTCCTCAAGAGTGTGTCCACATCTCTACAATACATCGAAAAATTAGCTGGGCGTGGTAGTGTGCGCCTGTAGTTCCAGCTACTTGGAAGGCTGAGGTGGAAGGGTCGCCTGAGCCCAAGCGGGTCGACGCTGGGGTGGCCGTGAGCGTGTCACTGCACTCCAGTCTGGGCAACAGAGTGAGACTCTGACCAAAAAAAAAAAAAAAAGTGTATCCCAGTGTCATTCTTCCTTTCTTTCATTCCACAAATGTGTCCTGGGATACAAGCACATGTGATACAGATGTGAACAAGACACAACAAGCCCTGATTTTACAAAAGCATTCATGGCTGACCCTCACACAGTTGGCATTCATGAGAGACCCCATTACTTCTTTACTAGAGAATTCAGCCAGACCCATATTGATTTATGCTTGCAAATATACAGATAACTTTTTTAACTCTTTGAACCCATTTATTCTATTTCTAATTCTTCTTCCACATTTAGATGGTTCACTCTTTCCCTCAAATAACTGAATAGTGACTAATAATATAATAATAATGGCTGATAATTATCATTTATTTTATTCCAGGTATTGTGCCAAATATTTCATATGGATTTTCTCATTTAATCCTTAGAACAACTTATGAGGCATATATTGTTGTTATTCTCATCTTACACATAAGGAAACTGAGACTTGGAGGGAATGCACAATTTTGCCAAGATCATACCTACTAAGTGGTGGAAAATTGAATTTGGATTTCTCTGACTTCAGAGTTCCAATATTTCTCCTTCTTTTACTATCTCCCCATTTTCCTCTTTAGTTTAATTAAATTAAAAATGAACACAGGCCAGGCACGGTGGCTCAGCCTGTAATCCCAGCACTTTGAGAGGCTGAGGCGAGAGGATTGCCTGAGCCCAGATGTTTGAGATGAGCCTGGGCAACTTGATGAGACATCGTCTCTACAATAATAAATCACAAAAACTAGCCGGGCATAGTGGCATGCGTCTGTAGTTCCAGCTACTTGGAAGGCTGAGGCAGAAGGAGCGCCTAAGCCCAGGATGTCAAGGCTGTGATGGCCATGAGCGTGGCACTGCACTCCAGCCTAGGTTATAGGAGTGACACTCCAACTCAAAAAAAAAAAAAAAACCACAGATACTTTTTTATCCATCACGTGGGTCTTTAACAAAACTGTTTAATCTAGGATTTTTAAAAATCCTCCTGAGGGATAGCTCTCTCATTTTACTTCTAGCCTTATCCATGCCAAATTTACACAAATTTGTGGATTAGTTTTAATAAATGCCTTCAGTTGTTTATCCACTTGACAAATGTGTTGCAAGCATACGGTGTGGCTTTTGGTCACCATGTAGCAAATCATCTTACTTCTTCTAATGAAATAAAATTTAATGCTTTCTTCATTTTTCTCTTGAGATAAATGATAAATTAATTCAAATTGAACTTTTTTTTTTTTTGAGACAGAATCTCACTCTGTCAGCAGGCTAGAGTGCAGTGGTGCAATATTGGCTCACTGCAGCCTCGACCTCCTGGGCTCAAGCAATCCTCCTATCTCAGCCTCCCGAGTGGCAGGGACTATAGATGTGTACCACCACACTCAGCTAATTTTTGTAGTTTTTATAGAGACAAGGTCTCGCTATGTTGACCAGGCTGGTTTGAACTCCTATGCTTAAGCAATTCTCTCACCTCGGCCTCCCAAAGTGCTGGGATTACAGGTGTGAGCTACCCCATACCTGGTCCAAATGAAAATTTTGATTCTAAGTTATCTCTAGTTAATAAGACAGTTCTCAACAAATTGATATCTGATATGCTAATGACTTATCTGTACATGCATCCATTTCTTTACTCACAGGGGCCAGCCAGGGTCTCCCCACCAAAGATATACCTGCTTTTTCTCATGGTGAAAGTCACTAAAGCTACTATCTAGCTTGGGCCTAATTTTCTGAGGTGGTGTGGGGACAGCTATTCTAACATCTGAAGACAGAGATAAAATACTATTTGCTGCTGTAAGAGTGAGTAGACATTAAAGCTAGATTCTTGTTTATTTTTATAACTATGGTCATTATGACTTATTACTAGACTTGTTTTCTATTTTGAGTGCTCTACAATGTGAATATCTTCATTTTTGAAGCTCATCAGTGTCTAGCACAGGAAACCAAAAAAAATTCTTGACTTGGTTAAGCTGCTTCATACCACATTAATCAGTCCTTTTCAAATCTGCCTCAAAGACTGAGGAAGATTAATTGGGCAATATAATTTTACTGTAAGTTATACCTGACGTGACTTCCAGTATTTACATAAGGAGAATAAAAAGATAACTCTCCACTCTTTTGGATGCCACATTTTGCCCATGCATGTTTTTATCATAGTGCTTCACAAATATATATGCATACAATGTAATAACTCAAGAAAGTATATCTTAAGTATTTGAAAGAAATACTGTAATATTCTAAGTGACATGGGAGATAGAACATGTATGACAGACATCTACTATTTTTGCCTGCTCAGGAGAATTTTCTCCTCTTTGGGCAAGAATGTCTGGATTTTCCTTTGGAAAACCTTCCCCATACCATTCTTGGTCTGCACCTACATGAGACTGATGCCATTCCCCCATTTCAAGGCTTGATCATGTGACTCAGACTTCCTTAATCAGAGATGCTGTAATTGGTTCAGGGATGAGCATGTGACCCTATCCAGGTCAATGAGAGTCAGCCTAGGATATTTTTCTAGAACCAAAGAGAAATACAGGCATTCTTTTTTGTTTTTTGTTTTGAGTTGGAGTCTCACTCTGTAGCCCAGACTGGAGTGCAGTGGCCGTTCCCGGCCACCGCAGCCTCGACCCGCTGGGCTCCGGCGATCCTTCCGCCTCACCCTTCCGAGTAGCCGGAATTACAGGCATGCGCTACCACGCCCGCTGATTTCTGATTTATTGTAGAGACACGGTCTCGCCAAGTTGCCCAGGCGGGTCTCGAACCTACGGGCTCAGGCAATCCACTCACCTAAGCCTTCCAAAGCGCGGGATTACAGGCTGAGCCACCAAGCCCGGCTCAGGCATTCTTTTCTCCTGTTCAGATTTAAGTTGACTGGTTCTTTTGGGGCTAATATATAGAAATACAATTAACTTTTTGGATCCTGTAAACTTGCTAAATTTACATATTTGTTTTAGTAGACGTTTTGAAGATGCTTTAGGCCT
>CAUYQG010195409.1:0-41369 GCA_963574415.1 Tarsius wallacei
CCCCCCCCCCCCCCCCCCCCCCCCCCCCCCCCCCCCCCCCCCCCCCCCCCCCCCCCCCACCCCCCCCCCCCCCCCCCCCCCCCCCCCCCCCCCCCCCCCCCCCCCCCCCCCCCCCCCAGCTAGGCCGGGCAGAGAGAGAAGCTGAATTCTGATGCATTGACAACAGAGAGCTCCGTCAATCCCATGGAAAGCTCTAGAGCAGATACGACCCTTTAGAGGTGTCTCAAAAAGAGGGCAGAGCCATCAGTTCGTTGCTGAATTTGAACTACCTCCATGGAGGGGTGTAACCCTTGGGAGAGGCAATTCGATTTGGCTAAAGACAACTCTTGGGGAGATACTCAGAATGTTGTTGGCCAACAATCCTCTCCTGGGCTGGGAGAATCGAGTTCCTCGTTGAATCCCTTTAGAGAAAACCTAGGGGCTGTGGTGTCAGTATTTTTGCTGAGGTCAAGTAAGTGTCCATTGGATTTGACCACAAGAAAGTTGCTAGAGACTAGGAAGTGAGTTCATTCAGAGGAGCAATGGAGGACAGCCCGAGCAGAGAGCAAAGAGTGAGGAGAAAGTGGGAAGGGAGGTGACTCTCTTGACCCTGCAAATGGCTGACTTCCCATATGAGCCTAAAGCTTCGGTCAAGTTGTCCACTAGGAACGTACAGCTTTGAGTATAGCTGGAATGAGCTGCATGCAAACATGTGTACAGACACATCTACCCACACGCTAAGCTGTCCCAAGGCAAGGATTCCAACCAGAGTCTTGTGAGCAGATCTCTATCCTCGTTAGCCAAAAATGGACCTTTGTACATCAGACTTCTGTGCACCACCTCTCCCTATATATCTGGAAGGGCAAGGCACCCCAACTGGAGTCTTGGCTTGTCTTTAAGTCTGATCAGAATCCTGGCAGCAGCCCAAAGCAAGGAGAGTCTAACATACTAGCATCATCATCAACAAGTTTATATTCATTGAGTACCAGCTTCGCTCCAGGTACCTGCTAGCATTAGTTCATTTCATCCTCCCAAAACCTCCTAAAACCCTGTGAGTTAGGCACTTTTATTATCCCATTTTACAGATGAAGAAGCAGAAGCTCCAAGAAGTTAGACAGCCTGTCCACGGTTTGCACAACTGGTGCAAAATGGGATAGCAGAACAGGGCCTGAGATTCCAATTAGGCTGATGGCAGAGACAAGCAGCACATTGAGAAACAGGTAGGTTCCTTCACTCATTCAGCAAATATTTATGGACAGCCGACTATGGGCCAAACTGTTCCAGGCACTTGGGAAGCATCAGGGAGCTATATCACAGAGATTTCTTCCCTCATGGGGCTCCTCTTCTAGTTAGAAAGATAGACAATAAACAACAAATAAAATACATTTACATGTGCATGTTTATGTTTGTTTACTGGTACAAAGGGCCAGGCGCCGTGGCTCATGCTTGTAATCCCAGCACTTTGGGAGGCAGAGCAAGAGGATTGCTTGAGCCCAGAAGCTTGAGACTGTGCAACATAGCAAGACCCTGTCCCTGCAAAAAATAATTCTAAAAAATTAGCTAAGCATGGTGGCACGTGCCTGTAGTTCCAGCTACTTGGGAAGTTGAGGCAGAAGGATCACATGAGTCCAGAAGGTCAAGGCTGCAGTGAGCCATGATCTTGTCACTATACTGTAGCCTGGGTGGCAGAGTGATACCCAGGCTTTAAAAAAAATGTACAGTGAACACTGTAGCATGACACCCAGTACTCCATTTCTAAATGGAGGCGCCACTCTATTAGCTGCTGGGAGTGCTGGTGGCCAATGGCATTTTGCTGAGTCCTTCTCCAGAATTGCCCACAGAGAAGACAGCTGCTTTACCTAAGGTCACTCCCCTTCCCCTTCCCCTTCCCCTTCCCTGGGGGCATGACATGAATATCTGGTTGATGGGTTTTAAAGGCTCCGGTGCCCTCACCTTAATGCACCTTAATGCACAGCACCTCTGAAAGTCATCCCAGTCAAGGCCTTTGTTGTGACCACAACATAATTTAACTCTTCCCTCTGCCCAATTCTGCCTCTTCCACTCCCCGCAGGTTATTTTTCATTTTAATTTTTTCATTGTTGTTGTTGTTGGAGTCTCACTCTGTTACCCCGGCTGGAGTACAGTGGCATGCTCATAGCTACCACAGCCTCAATTTGCCGGGCTCGGGTGATCCTTCTGCCTCAGCTTCCCGAGTAACTGGAACCACAGGCTTACACTACCACACCTGGCTATATATTTTTTAAATTATTTTTGCAGAGGCAAGGTCTTGCCAAGTTGCCCAGGCTGATCTCGAACCTCTGGACTCAAGCAATCCTCTTGCTTTTGTCTACAAAAGTTCCGGGATTATAAGCGTGAGCCACCATTCCCCACTCCCCACATGTCTTGATGTGAGAACCTTCCCCAGTAAGCATCCGGCAAGCCAGGGTCTCTATCGGAGTCTGTTTCCTGATGCATCCACCCTGTGGTAGAGGGTACATGTTCTGAGGAAAAAGAAAAAAATAGCGGAGTAAGGGAGATTGAAAGGGCAGTGGCTGAAGGGGCAGCAGTTTGCAGGATTCAGGAGGGTATTTAAGGTGAACTCACCTAAGGAGGAGGAAGGGAGTTATCCAAGTGAGATCTGGAGGAAAAGCATTCTCGGCAGGGGAACGGCAAAGACCCTAAGGCAAGGACATGGCAAGAGAACAGGAAGGGTGCAGGGAGGGAGGGAAAGTAGGGAGGAGAAGTCAGGAGTGGGTGGATGAAGGGAGAAGATCACACAGGGACTCAAAACCACTGTAAGTTTCTCGACTTTTTCTCCATAAGGAGCAGCGAAGAAAGCGATCTGACTGCCTGTGCAGAGGAGAAGGGCAGGTGTGGTGGCCTGCCTGAAGGTCACTGCAGTAAGAGGCCCTAGAGGGGTCGACGGGGTGGTGGCCGTGGGGGTGGTGAGAAGTGATCAGATTAGGAATGTGTTTTTTACATACAGCCAGTGTGATCCGCTGATGGACTGGGTGTGGGAAGTGAGAAGAAGAGAGGAGTCAAGAATGGCTCCAAGGTTTTTTAGTCCTGAGCAATAAAAGCAAGAACTTGCCAAGCGCTGAGATGGGGGAGGACTGCAGGGAAGCAGGTCTGGGGGAGCTCCGCTTTGGAGTGCTGAGTGTGAGGTTCACAGAGTAACATCCAGAAGGCTGAGTAGCCAGCTCTGTGACAAAGTACGATCCAACTGGGGATCAGGGACACAGTAGAAGCGGGTGACACTGGGGGCTCAATGGCACAGGAACCTGACTATAATCCCATCACCTGACGTTCCAAGATCCACTCCAATCTCCCCTGGCAGCCTAATTCTGTGAGCAACAGATAGACTCTGTGTGACAGTGGAGAAGGGTCCGATGGTGTGCATGTTTGCGACTGAGCTGAGTGTTTGGGGGTGACAGCAGGGAGTCTGTGTAAATCGAGTGTGTCCCAGTGCATAGAAGTCCTGATTGCAAGTGAGAGAGAGAGAGTGTGTATGTGTGAGTGTATGTGTGTGACAGGGCAGGTCCAGGGATTAAGCCCACCCTGGAGTGTTCAAGTGTATATGAGAGTGGGCACAGTGGCCCTGGCAGTTGAGCACGGTCCAATGTGAGTGAAAAAATGATGCCAGCCCAAGGTCTGAACACACAGCAGACTCTCATGGTTGTGGGATGTGTGGAATAAACAAATAGCTGCTACCAGAGTTCAGAACAGAGCACGTGGGTCAGCAGGCAGGGGAGCATGCCCGCTTATCCATCCTTAGCCCCATGGGTCCCCTCAAAGCTCTGCACTAACGGTCCCAGGACATGGAGGTCCCTGCAGCCTCCCCATTCCATGCCCTCTTGCCCCCCCGGGCTGCTTTCTGGTTGGGCTGGGAAAACTGCCGACACAGCTCCAGGGAGGGAGGAGAGTTAACTCTCCATTTGCCATTAAACATAATCAGGGAGAAATCTGTGTGGAGCCCGCTGCTCTGGCCGCTAAGTGATTCCTCAGAACAACAGATAAAAGCCTGGCACTAAACTGCAGCCAGAAACGACGTGTAATTGGGATGAAAGAATCCTTAAATCTGCACGCTGCTTTTAACTTGGGAGGCTTAAATTACAATTAATAGTTCCCTTGAAGAAGGCAGTGGGGAAATAGAGGAATTCCAAGGCCTTGAGCTCAAGCCCTGGGCTCCATTCTCAGCTCTTCATTGTTGGGGGTTAGGGGGTACTGAGTAGTAAGGAGGGAGAAGAAATCTGGGGCTGGGAGGCAATCCTTTTCAGGGTCTTAGGCACCCTGTTGAGTTGCATCCGTTACAAGTTTCAAACCCACCAGTTCCCAAATAAGCTCATCCATACTCCTGGACTTTTGCCTAGTCCCCCTCACAGTATTTCTGGGATGTTGCCAACAGTCAAAAATTATCACCCCTATTTTGCAGATGGGGAAACTAAGGAGACATACCTATCCTGGGACCCTGAAGTGTAGCTAGCCTACCCACAGTTCCCAAATAAAGAGAGGCCTGAGAGTGCATCCCTTCTTATGATTCACTGGGGTGCAGAGGCCCAGAGTCATGGGGTCTCTGCTCAACTCACACAAGGCAATAATGTGACGTTAGTGCTAGGACCCAGGCTTCCTGACTCTAGTGGCCATTCCTTCCTCTGCATCCCTGGCCAATGGGCCTGGAATTCTCTGAGGACACATACCACAATTCTCTGGCACTACCACAGCCCCTTCCTTCCCCCACCTGCTCTCAGGGGTGGGGACAGAAACCTGACTTCGCTTACCTGAGAGGGGTTTGCACCCCTCCGCCTGTCCTGAGCCTGGGCCTGCCCCTTCCATCTTGGCTCAGTTCAGTCTGGACTGCCCCCTTCTCCTCCAACATATAGACTTGCCAGCTCTCTCTCTCTACCTGCCCAAGACTTCCTGCTTTCTGCTCCAGGGTCACATCCTAGACACTTCCTCTGGGGTCAAGCCCTAAAGACAGAGCCTTTGACAACAGGGCTATGGACAGATTCAGGTCTGTGGCAGCTAGGCACAAACCCAAATCATGAAGCTGGCTGGTTCTCCTCCAAGAATGAGGATTTTAGCCCTCAGACAACACCAACAGTCAGAGGGAGCCCTAAGAGCGGCCCCGGCATTCCCAGTACTGGCTGAGTGGCTGCTCGGCCGGAGGAAGGCTCCTGTGTTGGCGGGAATTCTGAAGCTCCCCACACATGAGCTCATGGATGGCTAGGTGCCCAGCCCTGCAGTTCATGGTTTTGGAATGTGTCCTCTGGTCTGGCCCGCTTCAGTTCTCCATCTCGCCACAACAAGTGCTGCTGCCTGTTCTTGGCCCCCCAAAGCCAGGCAAATTCCATAAAGAATTTTTTCTAAGACTGCCAAATTTTTTAAGCACATATGTGCACATGTGTGTGTGTGTGCTCAAGCATCTCCTGTGTGCATGGGTGAGCTCGTGTGTACCTGTCTCTTGACATGAGTGGGCATCCATGTGCATATTTTGTGTGTATATATGTATGCTGTGTGTGTGTATTCTGTGCATGAGTAGTTTTAAAGAAACGCAGTGGGATCCGCTTGGGGCCTGGTGGAGCTGAACCTTATTTATAGCTCTCCTCTGTCTGGTTCGTTTCCTCTAACTTCCCTGCAGAATGATATGAATGAAAATGACACTATTGACTATCTTGGTAACCATAAAAGACCTTATAGAAATAAGATTTTTATAGTTTGTGGACTGGGAGAATCAAAAGACTAAGAGTTATGGACTCGGAGGAGAGGAGAGAATCAAGCTGAGGCGGTCAGAGAGGTCCCTGTGGTGGATCGTCTGTGGGTTTTTTTAAACAAACTCATATAAATAAAGTGATTGTCTTGAAAGAGTTATGAGAGCCCTGAAGCCAGTGGGCAATATCTCTGTGGCCTCGGCAAAGGCAGAGGGCGGGCACACTATCTGCCTGAGACCGAAACCCTCGCTTTGTCTGAGTCCCTGCTCCTGGCTTCTCAGGAGAGGCAGAGGAGGTAGCAGCAAGACCAACACTGCCCTTTGTTCTCCCAGAGAGCTATATATTTGACAGTCTTGGGAGAAGAGCCCCAGGGCTGCCTCCCTACCTCAGCTAGCTAATGACATCTATGTACCCCTTCCCGGAAGCCAGCCCTTGAGGTTGAGGCTGCAGATTCTGGGTCGGCAGCCCCTGTAAGTTCAAATGGAAAGGACTCTCCCACCCCATGAGCATTGGAATTCTGCACAGAGACTTCCCCAGATCCTTCGTGGGAAGCCACAACAACAAACCTGCACAGAGAACCCTGGCATCCCCTGGCTGAACCTAAGCAGATCTATTTTAGCAAAACCCAAACCCAGCTCCACAGACCTTGACTGGCATCTACTTTGTGTGTGCACTTTCAAAGATGACACAGAGCTTGTCCTGCCCTCATGGAGCTCCCTATCTGGTTTTAGAGCAGGGAAGGGAGGACAGGAAGACATGCCCACAACTGACTGATACATGAAAACCAGGATGCATTCTCTCATCAGGTACATAGGTATGCCGGTATACAGGCAGGCAGATACAGAGAGCAGTGTTGAAAATTGGTGATGAGGTTTCTGATTGGTTTCGTCCTAACAAATTAGGTGCTGGACCATGGGCACAAGGAGCTGAATCTGACTCAGTCTCAGCCCTAAAAGAGAGCTCCTACCCAGAGGGGAGAAGGACATTGGCACAAAGCAGTGGCTCACACCTAAAATCTCAGAATTTCGGAAAGCCAAAGCAGGAGGTCTGCTTGAGCCCAGGAGTTTGAGACCAGCCTGGGCAACATAGCAAGACCTCATCTCTACAAGAAAAAAAAAATTTAGCCAGGCATGGTGGCATGCACCTATAGTTCCAGCTACTCAGCAGGTTGAAGCAGGAGGATCGCCTGAGCCCAGGAGGTCAAAGATGCGGTAAGTCGTGATTGTGCCACCGTACTCCAGCTTGGGCAACAGAGTGAAACCCTGACTCAAATAATAAAATTAAATTAAATTAAAATTAAACACATTACAGTATGTTAAGGGCTGAATTGCACAAATTGCCTGGGGAACATGGGCTATCTCTGCCTGACCAGGGAAATCTTCTCAGAAGAGGAAACACTTCCACTGAGCCTTGAAAGACAGGTAGGAGTTCACCAGAAAGAGGAGGAAGAACGAGCACACCTGGAGGAGAAATGGCAACCACAACAGCCCGGAGGTGAGGAGATACAAAGTGTGCTTAGGAAGCTGCTCAGGGGTCCAGAAGGTTTGCTGACTGACGGGAGAAGGGTAAAACTGTAAACAGCTCTTGAGTCAGGGAGGAGGGCCAATCTGATCCAGGGGTCCAGGCAGTGGCAGTGACATTATCCGAGGCAAAAAGTCAAGGAGAGATGGGAAAGGCCCTCCCCTGCTTGGCCTCTGTAAACTGTTTCTAGACCTGCTGATAGATTTTCAAAGAGTGGACGGTACCCTTAGCAGCCAACCAGGCAGCAGTCTAGGTCACTGGTGCCGCTTCTGCACTCTCCCCTCTCATTCCAGTGTCCCTGGCCTCCAGTCCCATCCCAGCCCACTGGGGCAACAACCTGTCCACGCCCTCTCCCACCTTCGGACTACTCTGAAAACCAGAGAGAAGTCACTCCATCTGATCAGGCAGCCTGTCAGAATAACTGCCAGGTCTGAGAGGTCATCCTGTCTCCTGTCTCCTCTCCCCAGAGACCTGGGGACATGAGGTGAGGGCCAAGCAGTGCCGGTGGCACCTGTCAATGCATGGACTCCTTGTCTGCAGGCATCGATTTCTCTCCTTCCTGACCTTTCAGGAGAGGTGCCCTGAATTCCACGTCCGGTCATTACAAAGTCAGTGATGGAGACTCCGAAAGGCCCAATCTGCCCATCCCCGTGCTCCCTGCCGGGCTGCAGCCCCTTGCAATGCATCTGGGAGAGAGCAGCCTGGCCGCCACCCGCCTGCCCATGCTGTCAGCCGGCCAGAGCGAGCGTGTCTGAATCGAGGAATGGAGGCGAGCAGAGTGGGGCTCAATTCACACCAAGGAGAGCCGCAAGGCGAGTTTATGGTTCTTGATTACACCCAGCAGGGAGGCCTTCTTAGTGATGAGAGAGAAAATATTCAACAACCTGTCTTTGCAATGTGCTGATCTATTGGAGAGAGAGAGAGAAAAAGAGCAGGAGAGAGTGGGGGAGGGGTTTAAGAGAGTGATTTATGTATAAAGGGAAGTTGTTGTTTTTTTTAATCCAGGGCTCCCCCAAACCGCTTCAACATTTCCTCTTTCTCATCATTTGGTTTTGCCCTTAACTTTGAGTCAAAATGACCCCATCCCCGTGGGCTGCTGTAGGCGGTACAAAGCCTAGAAGGACGCCGGTCCGGGAGGTGGCACAGTCTGTTCAGCCTTCACTCAGCATCGCCAGGCCGGGAGAAACACTGGACAGTGCTGCCTGCGGATGCTCTGGGCGGCCCTCTTCCAAAGCCTCCTCTCTTCCTCACAGTCCTTTCTGCATTCTGCTTTATACCAAACTGCGTCTGCTTGCGCTCAACACCCAAACATGGTGCCTGGCCCACACTGGGTGCTAATAAATGAACACATGCATGATTGAGTAGGTGTCTGTTCTCCCTTTCCAGACAGTGCCTCCTACCGCCCCGTCCAGTAACCTGTACAGAGTCAGCCCTGGTGGTGCTTCTGATGTGTGAGGGAGTAAATCACAAAAGTCCATACCCCGGAGAGTTCCGGCACTCTCTCTGGGCTGCCTTCACCTGCCTGGCATGAGATTTCTGAAGCTCGTTCTGGCTTTAAATGGTATATCATGTGCTCCCCAAAAAACAGGATGCTGGGGGAAGAGAAGGAGCTCTTTTGGAGACAACATTTTTAGTTGCTTCTTAATAATTCATGGGAACTCGGGCTTTAAACCATCTGTCTGAAAGCACCTCCCAGTGGATGGTCACTGAGTGTGTGGTAGAGGTAGGGAAAGAGGACCCTCAGGTTTCCACAGGAACCCCAAGTTCTTCCTTCCCAAGGCATAAGAAAGGAGTCTGAGGCAGAGCATAGTGGCTCACACCTGTAATCCCAGCCACTTGGGAAGCTGAGGCAGACGAATCGCCCTAGCTCGGGAGGTTGAGGCTGTGGTGAGCCGTGATTGTGCCACTGCACTCTGCCATGGGTGACAATGAGATCCCAACTGAAAAAAAGAAAGAGAGAGAGGAAGAGAAGAGAAGGGAAGGGCAGGGCAGGGAAGGGAAGGAAAGGGAAGAGAAAGAAGAAAGGTAGGCCTCTCGGGGTGGGGAGCTAACTACGTTCCCTTTTCTCCTCCCGGTTCCCCTCAGCTCCCCCCCTATGGCCCAACCAAGACCCCTTCCACTTTCCTTCCTGCTTCCTCTCCTCACTTAAGGGGCGGGGAGAGGGAAGGAAAGAAGGCACCTTTGTCTTCATACAAACAGCAGGATGCCAATCTCCAGGACGTGTCCTGGGCTTCTGTTCCCCAGGCAGGAGGAAACCAGAAGCCCAGCTGGGGAGTGAGGGGAGGATGCCAGGTCTGCCACCACCGGCAGAAGGGAGGAGGCTCCGGCCCAGACCAAGCCCTTGAGGGAACTTTGCAAAAGCATCAGAGCCTGCAAGCTCAGTGTCTCTGCCCAGGGAGAGAGGCGTTGGCCACCCGGTCCCCCGAGGCAGGCTGGGTCAGCAAGATGGGCTGCTCTCCAGGCTTCCGGGGGCCAGCGGGTCGGTCGGCTGCCTGCCCTGCCTCCCTGAACCCGGATCCTGCTGAGAACCACGTCAGCCAGCTCTCCTCTGGCTCTGCCGAGTTTGGTACCCACGAAAGGGAAGGGGGCAGCGCCACGGGGACGGTGCCCGAGCTCCGAAACTTTGCACTGAAAGTTAATCCACTGAAGCGGAGCCCAAAATAAGCGCAGCGCCTAATGTGCCGGGAACTGCCGGTCGCAAGGCCAGGCTGCTAGCGGATGTCTGCGCATCCCCGCCCGCCCCAGCCTGCATTTAGCGCCAGCGAGGGAGTCTGGGCTGGAGCGCTGCTTTCACACCGACTCGAGCCGCGAGTTTATGGATCTTGATTGCACCCAGCAGGGAATCCTTTTTAGTGATGAGAGAAAAAATATTCAACAACCTGTCTTTGCATTGGGTGTGTTGGACACACTTCCCTGCTTCGGAATCAGACATATGTGAGTTGTGGGAGTAGAGCTGCTGTCAGCAGGCCAGAACGCGCCGCGCCTCGCCTCTCCTTTCTCCTCTCCTCTCCTCTGCTCTCCTCATCCCGAGCAAGGAAGGGGGGGGGGGGAAGGATCGAGAGGGGCCGTGTGTGGCGGGCCCCAGCTCCTGGGGAGAGGACAGGCAGCCTCCCGCGAGGCCCCCAGCCCAGGCCTCCGCCTGCTCCGTCGCCCAGGCCGCCGCCTCCCTCCTCGGCCTGCGCTGCGCGCGGCTGGGCCGTCCTCGGGGAGCCGGCTCCCGCGTGGGGCCCGCTGACAGCGCGCCCAGTAGAATATTGTATTAGTTGGTTGTGAGCTGTGTTCTCGTCAGGGTATCTGAGTTTCACAGAACAGACGGGGTGAGAGTTTTTGTGCTATATCCAGATTGGCTTAAAATAATGTCGTTTTTGTAGCTTATTAAACCACAGAAACTACACCAAAGTCATGTACGTTGCTGCCAGCAAACTCTCTGAGTTGGGGTTGGGGTTGGGGTTGGGGTAAGAGCAGAGCCCAGCCAAGGGGTCAGACCCCTCGGATCTGAGAGCTGGAGCCGGGGGAGAGGCAGGAAGGAGACGGAGGGGACTGCAGAAGGCTGGACGCCGCCCTGACCCCAGATCCCCTCTGGGACGTCTGAAAGCTCAGGAGCCACAGGGCCCTTGCCTCCTTTGGGGGCCTGCTAACACAGGGGCAGCTGAGAGTTGATGTTCTACCCTGGTGGGAGAAGGTGGGTCTAGGTGGGCACTACCTACAGCAGGGAGGAAGGCTGAAAAGGGGCAGGCCCAGCCCCTACCTGGGAAGGCCCATATCGGAGCAGGAGTAAGGGGTGTCTGACACTCTTTTCCAGGACTGTGAGGAAGAGGCAGGGCCTGGGGAATTGCCAGGCTCTAAGGGTTCATCGGTGCCTCTCCCCATGTCCCCACATTCCCAGTCCCAAAAGAATAACTGTGGCCCCTCCCTGTGGAGGTGGGGGAATGCCTCCTAGGTCACAGGTAAAGAGACACACTATAGCTGCCTCCCTTCTCTGCCATCCTGTGTAGATCTGAATATCATATCGTGTATTAACTAAACTTCAGAACAAGCCTATGAGGTATGTGCTGTAGCAACCCCTAACTGCCAGATGAAGGAACTAAGGCTCAGAGAGGTAGAGCAATTTGCTCAAGAACACACAGCTACAAAGTGGTAACTTTGGAACTTGAGTCCCAGGTAACCACAGAATGAGAGTTCTAACCACTGTACCACAGGGCTTCTCTGGACTTTGACGCTGAAGAATGAGTGGCATACAGCTTTCTTTCTCGTGCCATCTCCTGTTTGAGTTTTTTAGAAATGGAGAAGCCTAAAGAAAGCAAGAACCACTCTAAATGAAATCCATACCCACCCCCTCACCCCCCATTTCCTGATTTGTCCACTGGCCAAGCCTCTGCTGTCCATCAGGAAAGAATCCAGATCTTTCCAGGGCCACCCATGCATGCCCCAACCTAGGGGAAGATGCCCTGGTCATTTATCACTGGCCTCTCTGGAAAGCGGGGTCTCAGTCACCAAGGGCACAGGCTTCCTTGCCCTCCTGAAGGACAGCAGGTATGACACGAGCTGCTCCTCCTCTATGACTCGTATTCACCCACATACCTAAAATCCTAAAGTCCCAGGCATTATTCTCAATGACTTCTTCTCTCACCACATCCGGTCGCCCCCAATACTGAGGCTTCTATCTCTTAAACAGTGTCCCCTCATCTCCACCCCCAGCCCAGGCCTTATGACCTTTTACCTGGGGGCTGTGGCATCACTCGCTCACCAGCTGCTCAACCTCCAGTCTCTCCTGCTCTAGGCCTCGCTGCACCAGAGTGAGCCTCCTAGGGTGACTGTGCCACTCTCCTGCATGAAAGCTTTATTGAGGGCTCCCGCTCCTTATGCTATAGGATGGCCGGCAAAGTCCCTGTACATGTCACCGTCTGCTCACATTTTACCTCACCCCTGTGCACCCCATAAACCAACCACCCAGGAAGAACAGCCTTCCCAAAGCCAAGCTCCTTTGATACCATCCTGCTTTGGCTCAGTTAGGACCACCCACCTGATACTTGGGCTTTCCCCCCTCCCAAAAAAAGACCTTCTGGGAACAGAGAGCATGAGACAAATAGAGAGCATCAAAATAGCATTCCCAAGCCCTGTGAAGGAGTCAGAGTCCAGGACCACACTTCACAAGGCTGTGCAGCACAGTGCCTCTCAGTGGTCAAGATTTGGGCCTGAGCCTAAATCCTAGCTCCAGTGTTAGGGCTTCTCATTGAGCCTCTCTGTACCTCAGTGTTCTCTATCTGCAAAATGGGGCAATAATAGTACCTACCTCCTAAATTAGTTGTGAGGAGTGAAATACCCACAGTTAATATATATAAAGCTCCTGGAACAGACTTGTTATATAGTGTTACATAAATGTTAGCTGCTTTTATTTTTGTTTTGTTTTTTAAGTCGAGGTCTCACTCTGCTGCCCAGACTGGAGTGCAGTGGCACAATCATGGCTCACTGCAGCCTCTACTTCCTGGGCTCAGGTGATCCTTCCACCTTAGCCTCCCGAGTAGCTGGAACTACAGACGTGCACCACCACACCAGGCTAATTTTTTTTATTTTTTGTAGAGACTAGGTTTCACTGTGTTGCTGGTCTCAAATTCCTGGCTCAAGCAATCCTCTCACCTCCCTCAGCCTCCCAAAGTGCTGCGATTATCTATGTGAGCCACCAGCACTGGTCTTGCTTCTGGTATCATCACTTTACATGGCCCTTTTAAACCCACTTCTGTTGTCTTTCACCCTCTGATCCCCGTTGACCTAACAGTTCTCTCTCTCTCTCTCTCTCTTTCTCTCTCTCTCTCTCTCTCGCACGCACATCCTCATACACATATGTGCCAATATTCAGATGCACACACGCACACATACATACAAGCACACACGTGTGCCCTCACCAGCCTTCCCACCCTCAGAGCTCTTCCTGTACTTTGTGGGGTCCTTTGCATTCACAGTTTCAGAGCCCTGGCCTCTAACTCTCTACCCCTTGCCAACATCAGAATTCAAAGTCGAAAGCTCCCTGAGAACCCCACCCAGTTTCCTCCCCCATGCAGAGGATCAGACACACTGTTTGCCCAGCCAGCCCCTGGCCTCTGCTGCACTACTCAGTGGGTGGGGTGCTGGTGCCTGGTGAGGGGTTGATGGGAGGTTGGTGCAGTGCAGACAGCAGGCATGTTGGCAAATGGGGATGGTTCCTGGGAGGATGGGCAGTCCCTTCCAAAATGATTCCAACTGAGGAATGACGCCTTCGTGTTCAGCTCCTGTTTGGTAGACTCCAGTCAGTCCTCCACAGCAGACCTGGGACAGGAGTTCCCATCAGAATTGGACATTTTTGTTTCCTGGGGAGTTTGCTGCAGTGTGCCCTGCAAAGTGCCAAGGGCACTCATTTGTATCTTTCTCCATGAGCAGTAGGCATCACGTCTCACTGTGTGATTTCAGGGACATCACTCGACCTCTCTGAGCCTGTTTTCTTTTTGCCCAAAGACAAAAATGCATACTTATGACTGTAGTGGGGAATGATGAGGAAAATGCACAAGAGTGGGCTTGAGGAATTCTGAAGCATGGGACGGATGAAAGGTTGTTTGCCGTCACCTTGGGGGCTGTGCTTGCTCTCCCCTCAGATTCATTTCCTGCCCTGCTCTGGGACTGTAGGAGCCTCCTCTATGAAGCGTGTCACCCAGTCTCTCCTGCCCTCTGGCTTCCAGTCCAAGCTAGCTAATATGTGGCACCAGCAGGACAGAAAGGGCAGGAAACGAGAGCGGCTGGGAATGTGTCCCCGTCTCCTCTCTGACTCACTGCATCCTGGCACTGGCTGAGATCATCTGTGGCCACAGCTCTGTCCAGCGGCTCCTCTTCTGTCCCTCCTTCCCTGGTCCCTTCAAGCCCAGGAATGACCACAGCATCCTTCCCCCATTGCTAATGTCCAGGTGTTTCACCACCCTGTATTGTTTCTCCTAACCCCGCCTCTCCCTCTCCAATCAGAGTTCTTCGGTGAGGCCTTTCAGGATGTGCTGACTTCCTCAAGCTGATCCCAGTACAGATACTCACTGGCCCTGCCAGCATCTTCCATGTCCACCTGGCTGTTCTGTGGCTTGAAGATGTCCTGGGCATCCAGCTCAGCCACCGCAGCTTGCTGGGTCACTGAGGACCCAGCAGGATGAAGTTGGAGAAGAAAGAAAAGACAAGAAGGGACTGGAATGATTCTAGATGGTCCCTGTGAGACTCAGCCCCTCAGAGACTCAGGCCAGGAGTGGCCTTTGTTCCTCACACCTGGAGCTCAGAGCCTGCTTTGCCTGGGGTGGAAGCTCTGGTTTAATTAAGGATCTTAGGAGAGAATTCTCTCTTGTTATTTTCTGAATAAATTAAGGAAGTAACTTTGATGCAATATCATTTTCATCTAATCAGGAATATTCTGAAATTACCATATTGTTTTCCATTAGAAACCCCATCAGCCCCCAAATCAGATAACCAGGCTGGAGGCTGCCAGAGCCCCTTTGTCCTGGGGCGGTGCATGATGTGCTGTAAGGACACAAAGGGACGCCCCGCTCCGGCTGCAATCCCTTGTTGGGTCCATGAGATTGCTCATGACTCTGAGCATGAGCAAGGCTGCTGGGCCTTGGCCAGGGCTAGGGAGGGGCCCCCCAGGCAAAGGGCCTAGGAGGGGCCCGGGGAGGCCTGCACTGCAGGTTGGGTTGGATCCGAACCTACCCAGGAGCTTCTTGACAGTTCGGCTGGGAAGGGGAAGAGGTCAGGCTTCTTATTTCTAGCCCCATCTCCCACCCTCACCTAGGCAGCCTCCCAAGGACAAGAGAGAGGTGGCACATCAGATCCTGGTCCACATCAGGGGAGAAAAGGAGGTAGACCCGGGATCCAGCATCTGAGGAGAGGCTGAAGACTGCCCATGCAAGGTGGAGCCAGCAGCTGCTGGGAATGTGAGAAATTTCCCACAAAACTGATTTCCGATCTCTGATGAAGCTCCCTAAAAGCTTGAGCTGAGGGGTGTCAAGCGCAGCAAATCGGGCATGTGGAGGGGAAAATGGGAGAATTCCAGGGCAGGAAAACCCTCAAAGGAATGTCACTGCTGCTGTTCAAAGTCTCCTCCTCGAGGGCATCTCCAGCCCTCATGGGGGGGGGGGCACTGCGGCCAGCAGGAGGGTCCAGGGCATGACCCTTTCTGAGATCCCTTCCAGGGCTCCTATCTCTTCATGCACTGACAATGGACCTGTCTCTTCATGCACTGACATGGACCTAAGCACATCCTTAAGAAAAGACAGTGATTTGGCAAACCTGGGTGGCAGTGTGGTGGTCATCGTGATGGCTGCAGGGCTGAGTGGCTAAGCACTGGGCTAGAAGCAGGCCCTGCATCCAGACCCTCTGTGGCCACTGCTTGCATGCAGCCTGCTCCTTGGCCACCTCCACCACCTCGTCGGAGCACTTCTCAAAATGCTACACAAGATCGTCTACAGCCTCCATGAAGACCTGCAAGGGGTACCCGAGTGACTGCTGGGGGCAGCAGGGACCAAAGAAAATAAGTTGATCCAAGATTTTGTTGAAAAACAACAGGAAGTAAATGAAATGCTGGCAGAGATGGAAGAGGAACTACATTAGGCACCCCTATCTTTCCATAACCCCATAATGTCTAAACTTCGAAACTACCAGAAGGACCCTGCCAAACTCCATCGGTAGGTGAGAAGCACACCTTTGACAACCACACCTGGGCATCAAGGAGACATGAAATATGGCTCATATGCTGTCGAGAATGAGCATATGAATTGGCTACAGTCTCAAAAGGCGCTGCTTCTGCAAGGCACTCAAAATCTGAATGGGGCCACCCAAAGTATTGAGCACTCTCGTCAGGTTGCCACAGAGACTGACCAGATTGGCTCAGAAACCATAGAAGGGCTGGGGGAGCAGCAAGATCTGTTGGAATGTACCAAGAGTAGACTGGTAAATACAAGTGAAAACTTGAGCAAAATCTAAAGATTCTCCATTTAATGACCAGAAGAGTGACAACCAACAAGCTGCTACTTTCCATCATCATTTTGCTGGAGCTAGCCATCCTGAGAGGTCTGGTTTACTACAAATTCTTTCACAAGCATTGGCTTCCCACAGGGAAGGGTTTGTGAACCAGCACTTTGGCCCTGTGAATGCATGGTGTTAAGGATGTGGATGGAAGAAGCCTGTTGCTGCTGTGAGTTGACAGTGCCAGGATGGAATGTGTAGCCAGACTGTGGGAGGAGAGAGGAAAGGTGGAAATCTTCTTAAATGTGAAAAAAACAGCAACAAGACCAGTGTGATATATCAAGGTAATAAATGCTGTTTATGACTTCTTGAAAAAAAAAAAGTGATTATTTTAGAAGTGCCTGGTGGTAGGGTCAGTCAGTGTGTCTGTTGGTGTTGGTCTGTCTGTCCCTATTCTTTTTCTCAGTCTCTGTGACTTCCTATTATTTCTGTCTCCCATTCTTTGTGTCCATCCCTCCTTCATCTTTTGTCTGTCCACTCCCCCCATGCATCAGGCCCTCGGGAAGCCAAGACCCTTACCCAGAACCTGGCAGGGACAGCCTCCCCCTACCCACATGGGTTCCACCTGGCTCTGCTTCTTCCAGGGCCCTGAGGCAGGACACTGAGGCAGTGTGAGGAGTCTGAGACTCTCCACAACACTCCCAAAACTGCTGCTGAAACAAGAGGACACGACCAGGTGACCAGGTGTTGTCATTCATCCAAAGCCAGCACAAAGAAGAAAAATGAGGGGGTGAAGGAGAACGACAAGAAGGAAGAGGATGGCTGTCACGTGGCAGAGAAAAGTGTGTGAGTGTGGGGGCAGGAGTGAGAGTCGACAGGTGGGGAAGGGTCCAGGAGGGCTATAATCCCAGGACAGAGGGGTAGCTGGCCTGAAGGTTTTGCAAAGCCCCAGAGTCACTGGGTATCCTTTGAAAGGAATGAGTTATGCCCCTTGTTTCTGGGTCCTGGAGCTCAGCATAAGGCCAGGAACACAGAATGCACAGGAGGCCTTTGTGGAACCAAGTTAAGAGGACCTCAGAGGACGATATGCAGAGATCTAGCCAGGAGTCCCTTATAAACACATGGGGGAACGGGGCTCTAGACAGCAGCCCAGAAAAGCCACCACCAGGAGGTGCTCTGGAGAGTGGGGTTGTGGCCTTTGTCCTGGAACAAGTGCTGTCTGCCCCTGTTCCCTGCTGGGTTGGGGACTCTAAACCCACAAAGATCACGGCCAGAAAAGGCCAAGGCTCACAGATGAACCCATTCGTTCATTATACAGAGACATCTTGAGGGTGCTGTCTGTACACAGCTCCTGGGTGAGGGCCCCCTGCCTCCCTGAGAGTGCGGGTGGTGAGTGCAAGTGTGTGTAGGGGTAGAGTGGGTACACTTGTAGACAAGTGAGATGGGAGTAGGTGAGCATGTGTGGGGAGGGCCCTGAGTGTGCTTGCAGTATAAATGGAGGCCGCTGAGTGGCTATAGGGGCAGCTGGGAGGGGTCCCTAGCCAGGAAGCTCAGCCCTGGCTCCACGGCGCTGCACAGTTAACTTTCTGCTCTAGCCACCAGCAGATAATCCAGGGTTGGGGTGTTTTCTCCTGGAGCCCTCACCCATGGATTTTCTGGACCCCACACAGCTCCTGGGGGACTGCCTGCCCTCCACCAAGCCCATGGCCAAGTACTTGAGTTTGACAGCCCATCTTACCAGTGTGAATCTCTGGATTCAACCGGAATCTGGAGTTACCAAGAGGTGTTTTAATATATTCAGCTTGGTAAACACTGCCCACAGTCTCTTCTAGCTTTTCTGGCTGTGATTTCCAAATTGGCCCTTGCAGGCACACAGCCTGGCATTCTGCTGGTCCACACTGCTGGACTCACTGCTTGCTGATTTTTACCTTCTGTCCCAAGCAGCTCCCTTGGTCACTTGAAAGTCCTTACTTCTCTTCATTCTGAACCACAGGTCTGGCACAAAATTTCAGTCCCAAATTGCTCCCCGCTGCTTCCCCCAAATGTCCCAGCCCCCAGGGACCCAGGAAGGGGATGTGACTCCCTTAAGGGCCCTAGGGTTTGTTATAGGTTGCTTCCACAAGAGGTACCCAGTTCCCTGCCTGAGTCTGGCTGGGAGCCAGCCAGCGCGTTGGGACGCCCCTGCCGTGGCTGGCTGAAGCTTGTTGTCTAACCCGGCCCGGGGGTACCTGGGAGCGGGTGGAGGGTGGCCTGGCAGGGCTCAGAGAGCAGGCACACCCTGGGTGAGGTCATGCCTGCCTCACACCTCTGGTATTCCGGCTGATCCCTATCTCCTCCCCCAGCCCTCAGGTTCCTGGGGCAGGCGGAGATGTCGGCAAAGAGGTGCTGATACTACAGTCCGGCCCCAGGCAAGACGGGGGCTGTGGCTGAGCCTCTACCTGCCCGTCCACAGCTCCCACTACTACCCCCACCCCACCTTCCGCCTCCCCCTCCCCCCCGCAGGTGGACAGACAGACAGGGCTGGCTACCCTACAGGAGGGACACCTGCTCCCAGTGCACCACCACCAGGGTAAGCCCTCCTGGGAGGGACCCTCCCTCCCATTCCTCACCCAGGAAGCCAGGCATGGGGGAGGGGCCCTGGAGGACAAATTCCCAGAGGGCTTCTCCTTAGGACACACGCAGTAACCTCCCCGACCCCACCCTCCCATTCTCCTCACCTCTATCTCAACCTGACTTGAACCCTTTTGGTAACCATTATTAATAGGAGAGTCATATGGCTTATCGTGCAAGCTTTTGAGAATGCAAGAATGATCATCATAAACCAGATTGTCCAGGCAAACTGGATATATGGTTGCCCAAATTATTGAGTCCCCACTGTGTGCTAGATCCCAGTAGGCATTTTTTTTTTTTTTTTTTTTTTTGGAGCTGGATTCTTATTTTATCACCCTGGCTGGAATGTAGTGGCACTATTATAGCTTACTGCATCCTCAAACTCCTGTGTTCAATGATCCTCCCACTCCCAAGTAGCTAGAACTATAGGCACATACAACCATGCCTGGTTAATAGTTTTATTTTTTGCAGAGACAGGATCTCGCTGTGTTGTCCAGGCTGGTCTCGAATTCCTGGTCTCAAGTGATCCTCCCACCTCAGCCTTCTGAGCAGCCGGGACTACAGGGGCGACTCCTGCTACTTGTAGGCATTTTGATGAGCTCAGGCTCTGGGAAGTCCTAATTCTTTGGCCTAGAGCTCTCAGGAACTAGAGAAATATCTAGTCCTAGATCCTTTTACTTAACAGAATGAGGGGTAGGGGAAGTTCTCTGATGATCAGAAAGGGCAGGGGGGACAAACGCCAGCAGCTCTCAGGAGACGTATTTATGTTTCCTATGCCCTTTGTTAGTCCCGTCCCTGGCCTGTCCTCTGAGTCAGGGAAATCAAGGCCCTAAGATAACAGCAGGTCAGACTCTGAGAAGAACATGGTCATCCTAGATGACTGAGATGTCCTCTCCTCTTCCATCCGACTTTCATATCCCCAACACACACAGCCTTTCTCCCCCTTCTCCTTCCGTCTGCCTGCTTCCTAGCTACAGCCAGCCAGTGGTTCTCAAAGTGTGGTCCCCAGATCGACAGCATCAGCATCACCTGGGAACTCGTTAGAAAAGCAAATTCTTAGACACCACCCCAGACCTATTGAATCAGAAACTCTGCAACAGAATCACCCCAGAGGGTTTGTTAAAACACATTCTGTTGCATGCTTGAGTTGAGAAGCATGGCTCTACTCTTCTCAAACTCTAGTGGATGGATGTGCAGATCACCTGGGGATCCTACTCAGATACAAACCAGGGGTGAAGATGCAGGTGATGACTCAGGGTGTCTGGCAGAAGGCCTGATCTTCTGCAGCTCTTCAAAGCTCCCAGGTAAGGCCGATGCTGCAAGTCCTCGGACAACACTTAGAATAGCAAGGCTCAGTACATCCCTGGTTCTCAACCCCAGCTGCACTTTAGAATCCCTGGGGAGCCTTTTAAAAAATACTGGTACTGAAGCCTTGGCTCCAGAGACCCTGATTTAATTGATCTGAGGTGAGACTAGGGTTTGGGTAGGTTTTACAATCTCCCCAGGTGATTATAATACACATCCAGCCCAGTGTGATGAGGGGACGTGCTTGGCACACATACACCCCATGTACCTGCTCCCCCCTAGGATCCCCCTTCAGTCCTCAGCCCCTTCCATATCTCCTTTCCCACATCTGCAGACACTTTGACATGCATACACATAAGCACATGAACAGAGAGGTATACAGCAGACCATAGACTCAGGCACTCAAGTGCAAGCAGCAGGGAGTAGACATGCAGGCATGTGTGTGTGCACACAAACACATACATGGACCAACCCATTTGCAAACATGCCTTGAACGCTCCCAGATTTATAGAGCTACATGGACACACACAAGCAGACTCACAAAGCATGCAGGTGAATGCACATGCCACAAAGGTGTCAAAGGCCTTCTCCATCTGTCTCTAATGGGGTGACTCTTGGTCCCATTGCACCAGGTGATGGGGTCCACGTGTGTGTTTGTGTGGGCACACTCATGTCCTGTCTGTCCCTAAAGAGACAAGTCAGCTCTCAGCAAACAGGAAGGCTGGGCCTAGGTCCCTCCTCTTACTCAGCACCACTGAGGTGTCATAGGCTGGGCACAGTTCTCCCCAGAAGGCAAGAGTGTCCCATGATGGCCAACTCAGCCTCAAGATCTCCGAGGGACCTTGAGGCCGTGTCTGCCTCCTAATGCCCAGGTCAGCCGTGGAAGGGCACTGCCCCCAGGAGACTGACATTTTCTGAAGGCTGAGGCCATCGTCAGCCCTCCAGTTTATCATCGGTGCTGCTATGTTGGGGCCTCCTTTGGGTTTAAAGTCCTGCACCCCCCACCCCGTGTGTTGGGGCCCTCCATGGACAGGCCTGATTGATGACTCGGGGGGACTGTGGCTGCTGCAGGCCTGTTTTATGATGTCATTAGGCAGCTTCGGCAGCAGGGAGGAATCCCTCCTGACATCATAAAGGACTTGATATTTCGCTAATGTTATCTTGGCGGCGTGTCGCCCTGACATTTTCTCTTTGCAGCACTCCCCCCAGGACCAGGAGTTGTCTAACTGCAGCCTGGAAAAAATGCAAAACAGACAAATGCACCCTCAGGGGACAGCGGGAGAAAGCTAATAGACCAGTCCCCAGCTCCCTACTCACGGAGGTGGCTGAGGTGGGAAGCATGATGTGTTTTTCAAAGGGGACCCAGGGCTGCCTTCCCCTGCAAGCTCTCCTTACTCGGGACACATGATGAGTCAGGCGCTGGGGTTCCAGTACCAGCCCTGCACCCTGAAGGTATGTGACTGGGGCACAGCCCTTGTCCTCTCTGGGCCTCAGCGACCCCATCCACACCCCTCCATGGGGGGTTTGGACCAGACAATTTCGAAGACTGTCTTGGGATGTTGAAGGCCTTGAAGCTCCAGGGGAGGGCCATGATGCCACAGAGGAAAGAGGGAGGGACCCCATCGTAGCCTCAGAACTGAAACTACACATCTGTAAGGGGAGGCCGCGTGGTATGGCTTACAATCAACTCCCCTCTCAGGAATGGTTTTAGTGGAGGGCAGACTCAGAACAGCAAGGTATTTCCCTAGCCTGAAGTCCACTGTCTTCAAAAAGCCAAGACCAAACTACTGGTTCTGAGGCAAAACTGGGATGGCACTGGTGCAAATTTCTTGCCATGGGCCTGGCAAGCAGAAGTTAGCAGAAAGGGGCCATTCTCTCATACCCAGGGCTGCCTGGGTAGCTCGGAGCTTGGCAAAGGAGAAAGCTCCTGTAGTGCTGGGTACCTCCCCAATCTGCTTCCTAAAATAGTTCAGGGAAAAATCAGTCAAAATCCTCTCCCACCTAGGCAGAAATCACCCATCCAGCCCTGACCCCAGACTCCATGACAGATGAGCCTCCAGCTCACCGCCTCCAGGGATGAGATGTCTGTCCTTCCCCGGGCGGCCTGGCCATCTGCCTCCCTGTGGCTTCCCCCTCGGGTTCCAAACTCTGCCTCCCAAACATATCCCTGTACTCCAGGACAGCTCTGAACAAATATGCACAAACACCTTCCTGCGAGTGTGCGAGAGGGGAAACCAGGGTTCATGCTGTCTTCAGAAAGTAAATATTTGTCTTCAAAAAGAGCATAACTGGCCATGTTAACCTGGGGTCTATGGTTAGAGCCATATTTCAATAGAATGAGTTTCCACTGTAATCCTATGCATCTTATTTTATGCATTTAAAATAACTACTTGAGAAGGCTGCTAAAAAAGTTCGTGGCATTAAAAAAAAGTGAAGAACCCTATTCTAGAATCCAGACAAGCTACATTTAGCCATGAACATGTCCGGATTGGGGAGATCACTCTGGCCTGAGTGCATCTCCAGCTCTGGAGAAACCCTCATGCCCACCCTAAAAGAAACGGCTTTAAAAGTGAAGATGGAGGCCTAGCATGGTGGCTCACGCCTGTAATCCCAGCATTTTGAGAGGCCAAGGCGGGAGGATTGCTTGAGCCCAGGAGTTCGAGACCAGCCTGGGCAAAACAGTGAGACCTCATGTCTACAAAAAAAATTTTAAAAATTAGCCGAGCATGGTAGCATGCACCTGTAATCCCTGCTACTCGTGAGGCTGATGGGGGAGGATCGCCTGAGCCCAGGAGGTCGAGGCTGTGGTGAGGCATGATCATGCCACTGCACTCCAGCCTGGGCAACAGAGTGAGAGCCCATCAAGTAAATAAACAAATAAATAAATAAATGTAAAGATAGATGAGACCTTCCACCCATCCACCACCCCAGCACCACCCCACCCCCATCCTCCAAGACCTGCTCTGAGGTCTGCCCTGTGCCATCACCTGAGGCGACTAGACCATTTGATTCCTAGACTCCACAGCCTGAGCTGAATAGGCTGTCCAGCAGACTTCAAAGGCATCTATGAAGGCCAGGCACTGGTCTAAGCACTAGAAGGGCAGACAAATATGGATCAAGCCTAATTCTGGCTTCAGGAAGTTCTCACCAGGTAATGTAGACACACTCCAGCCCCACCGTGCTGACTGCCCCGTCCCAACACACCAAGAGCTGAGCTTCCTACATGTCCAGCTCTGATCGTGCTGCTCCCCGAGCCTATGGTGCCCAGCCCGTGCTCTTCTAACTAATTCTCCCTCAACCTTCCAGCAGCAGCTGGACTACCTTAGTTCTGGTGCCCTTACTTCCATGGAGAAGCCTGGCTGAATGTGAGCCTCCAGGAAGGATCACCTTGGCCTTGGATACACTTGCAGCCATGGGGCAAGGAGCTGACAGAGAGAGGCTACTCAGGAGCTGGAGCCCTCCCCAACAGCTGGCCCTGGAGGACACATGTCTGATTCTCAGACTGAGTCAGGAATCAGCACACGGGTGCTTCCTCCTGAACTGCCTGCTCCAAGCAGGAGGACCACAGGGTAGGTTTCCTCCCAATGACCCCAGTGCAGAACTAACTCCCTTTCAGAATTGCAGGAGAGCAACGACCTTTGAATGTCCAAGTTGGTAGATGGCGCTCCTGTGCTTGGGTACCCTCCAAAATGATGAGCAATTCATTCATTCAACAAAATTTTATTAAGCACCCATGATTTCAAGGTGTTGTTCCAGATGGTGAAAATAAAGACCAAAAAAAAGGTCCCTGCTCTTGAGGAGCTTACATTCTCTTGGGGAGAGGCAAATCACACAGAAAATAAATAAATTTTAAAGCATAGTACACTAGATGGTGATAAGTGCCACTGATCAAAATAAATCAGAAAGAGCAGGATGTTCCTCATGGAGAAGGTGGGACTTCAGTCAAGACCAGAAGAGTGTGACAAAGAGAGGCATGAAGATAACTGTAGGAAGAGCTTTCCAGCAAAGGACATCGCACATGCAAAGGTCCTGAGGCAGGAGTGTGCCTGGCACATTCGGCACAGCCAGGAGGGTGGTGTGGGTGGAGGGAAGTGGGATGGGGGAGAACAACAAAGGCAGTGATGGGGAAATCATGTGGGGCCTTGAGACTGCTGTGATAACCTTGGCTTTTACTCCAGATGAGGTAGGAGCCATTGCAGGTTTTGAGCAGAGAAGTGAGCAGAGAGTGCTATGACCTAAATGTTAACAGGATCACTGTGGCAGCAGTGGAGAGAATTGACCACTGGGAGTGGATACCTGTCACAGCAGTGGAGGGGAGGGAATGGTTAGATTCTGGCTATACGTATTCCGAAGATGGAATGATAGATGTCATTGCGCCTGGCCCTGTGCACCATTTTCTCAGCCCCACAATCACCCTATAGACTAGTACCTTTGCCCCATTGCACAGATAATGAGACTGAGGCTCAGGAAGTGGGAGATTCAACCCACTCATCCAAGCCTGAAACCCAAGTTCCTCACACTCCACAGCACTGCCTGCCTGGTCAGTATTCCAACAAGGAGAACCTCCCACTGCCGACCTGAGATGGGAACAAAGGCAAGACATTTACCCGCTGAGAACTTCATGCTAGCCTGGAAGTGTCCATAAAATGTCATTTTAACATGCTTTCTCTTTATATTAAAGCTCAAATAAAACTTATTGGCATTAGGTGTCTTTATTTGTATGTATAAAGTTTATTTATACACTGTGTCCCATTTTTATTTCAAATTACATCCAAAATCGTCAGTGAATAGAGAGGACAGCAAGCAGAAGAAAGAGAGGAGAGGCTTTCGACAGTTGCAAGGTGTGAGCCAGGGCACCTTGTTTCTCACCAGAATCCTCCTTCAGCACCGCTGTGGGCCACACCCAGGCTAGGGATGAATCTGACCCACTCCCCATCCAGAAGGATCTCTCAGCAGGTTAGAACAGGAAGCACATGAGAGGAGCCCTCCCCAGGGTGAAGCTGCCCGGGGAGGAGCCAGTGACCGAGCAGAAAGTTCCCCCAGGGATGGCTGGGATCTCGATGCAGACGGGAGGAAGAGCAGCTGTCAGTCAAATCCCAGGAGAGGTCCAACATGGTGGAAGGGGTCATCAACAGACAAGCAGTGGGGCCAGGGCAGAGGTGTTCCGGAGTCCGAGCCGGCAGGTCTTCCGGCAGGTAGTGGGGCCACCTTGTACCGGCGCTGTAGAAGGGATGGGAGAAGGCGCCCCCAGAGGGAAGGAGAGATAAGGTCATGGGTTCTCACTCAGCTAGCGCAGGGGGCCGATTATTAAAATGCAGTAGGGCATGACTTTAATCTAAAGAGCCCCAGGAGCCTGTGTGGCTCTGGAGCTGAGTCCACAGGGGGCGGGAGCGGGGGAACCCTCTCTAGAGGTTGAAGTGATGCTTCATCTCACCTCCCCACCCCCAGCAGCACAAGGCCTGGTCTCTTCAGTGAGTTACAAAAAGGGAAGGAATGAGGGAAGGAAGGAAAAAGGGAGAAAGGATGGAGAGTGGATGGAAGAAGAGAAAAAAGAAAGGAGATGAGATAAGGAAACAAAAAAGAGGAATCAATAAGTCCCAAAGGGTCAGTGGGTCCTTCTCCAGGGGCACCAAGCCCTGGCCAGGTCAGAGGCAGCACCCTGGGAAACCCAGAGCAAAGCTTTCCCTCAAGCATAGCAAACAAACATGAATGTCCAGGAGGCCTAGGCCACAGGGCAAAGGGAAGGGATGACCTGGAGCTGTTGCGGACACATAGAAAATTCTATCCTGCTCACCTTGATACAGCCTTGCCTGCATCCCAAAGTAGACACCAACATCACAGGTAGAGGTACACCCTCAGAAATGCACCAACATACAGGCACAGCTGCAGAGACACTCACTGGCATACATACATGGGCAGATTTACAAACACATACAAGACACAGAGAGGCACAGGGGCACTGGAAAGAACACATATGCTGAAACAGGCATACAATGACACTTGATGGAAGCCAACAGAAAAGCAAGGACCCGTGTCCACAGACAATGACAGAGGTGGTCAGATGCACACCAACATGAACATTCCTGCATGGGTGGTGAAAGAGACATACAAACAAACGTTTGCAGATACAGGCAGAAATCCACAGACACACATACACAGATATCGACAGATGTGCAGGATCACACTGACACATAGACACACCTTGACACATAGATGGGCACAATAACTCTGTGGATGTACCAATCTTGTACTGGTAGGCGTGTGCATGCATTTATAAGAATGCATACACCCAGACACATGCACACACACAAAGACAGACTCAGAGACACCGGCTGACATGCTCAGGCACTCCAGTAGCCAGACACACAGGCTGCCAGGCCCCGGCTCTCAGTTTCAAGCCAGGTCCTCTCCTGTCCCACTCCTGCCAACAGCCCAGCATTGGCAAACTCCCTGGTGCTCAGGCCCACCCACCAGCCCTTCGTCTGCCCATTGGCCGTGGCCGTGGCCCTGGCCCCAGGCTCCAGGACGGCGATTGCTCCATTCTCCCAGGTGCCAACTCAGCCAAATTTCACACCCAGAAGTGGAGCGAGGCCAGCTGGGCTTGTTGCGGCCCGCTTGGGGCATCAACACGGGGGTGGCGAGAGGGAGCCAGGATTCTGTATGGGCAGAGAGAAGAACAGCCCTAGTCACCGTGCAGGCCTGCCTGGCGAAACTGCCAGCTTCTTCTTCAAGTCGTCCACCTTCTCCAGGTCTCAGGCTCCTCACCTGTGAAATGGGACAGTATGCCTGCCCTAGTGACATACCAATTAATTGGGCATAGCCCCTCCCAGATGACAAATAAATTCTGTCTAACCATCTCTTGTTGAATCTTTATAATAAACCTAAAACATAGCTTTTATTTTCCCTGTTTTATACTAGAAAGCTGAGCTTAGGAAGTGTAAGTAACTTAATCAAGGAAGTAGATAGGACTAGTACCCAGGTTCCTGCTCCAAATTCCATATCTTTCATGGTCAATGAATATGCAGCATATGGTCTGCCAGAGTCCAAACACTTGCCCACAGCAGACATCACTAATAGATCACAGGCTCTCTTTTTTGGTGACTGCAGACTCAGCCTCTGAATCCTCCTCAACACACCACTCCAAGCAACCATTCTGCCATCAAATTCATCTAACTGAGAGGGTTGATATGATGGCTAAATGCAATCACTGGCAGAAAGTACTTTGTAAGACTACAAGGGTTATGCCTATCAGAGAAATTTTAGTACAGTTTCCAAAGGCTGTTTACATCCAAGTCCTCCCAACTCTACCTATATCAGTCTGGATGATTAGGGACAAAACAGTCACTGTCATTCATTCCATTTCACAGAGGAAGAGACTGAGGATCAGACAAGCAAGTCCAGAGTCACAGGGCCAAGAGTCAGAAGTGGGACCAAGACCCAACCATTGACTTCTGTTTCAGTGCTCTTCCCAGTCAAGGCCATAGCCGAACAGATCACGTGAGTGCATGGACCTTGGGGAGTCAGGGCCAGGAGGGGAGCAGGAAGACCCAGTCTCCCCCCAGCAGAAAGGGATGGATCCTACAGCTAATTGGTTCAGAGTGCTTCTTCTGACCCTAATTAGCTATTTGTCATGTCTTCATTTGCATACCAGAAAAGATGCAAATTTGCATATTTGTAAATGAGGCTGGGCCTGGATGTGGGTTCTGGAAGAGCTTGGCAGTTGCTGGCAGGCAGGGAGGCAGCTGGCTCTTGCCACTGAAGCATGGGCCACCGAGGAAAGAGGAGATTTGGAAGACAGCTCCCTGGCTCTCGGCTGCAAGGTGCTCTGGAAAGGGTCAGACAAGCGGCCCGCCTGGCTCCCTCCCCCACAGCTGAGTGGCGGGCAGGAAGAATGGGTGAGCCTAGCACTGCTATTTTGATTAAATGAAACAAGGAGGGGGGAATATAAAGTAATTTCAGGACGCTCTGTGCTGGGAAACCTTCTGTTCCCGTCCTTGGATAGAATCTGTAACACTTGCAAAGGGGGAACGTCCCCCTCCACCTCCCTGGAGAGGAAAAGGTTTGGGAGGAAATGGAGGTCAGAGAAACACACCCTAACCCCCACCCCCGCCTCTCTCCCAGACTCTGACTTTTACACACATTTACAATTCACTTGGCACTTACACACATGCGCACGCGCGTGCGCACACACACACACACACACACACACACACACACACATACACACACACACATCTTGGCCCCCCAGGAGCATTCTTACATACAACACCCCCAAACCCACAGAGGTACACATGCAACTCTAACTGGAGAGGCACATTCGCACATGCAAACATTCCCAGACTTCCTGCGACATACACATTCACGCCCTTACACATACAGACACACACTCAAACACTTGAACATAGATGTAGGCATACAGACTTACTTAAGCTGTGCGTAAATATTTACATACACACACCCAAGATGTACTCACATGAGCACATCCTTACTAGGACCAAGTTTCCTGGCAAATTCTGGAGATTCTGACCCCTCTGCCAAAGTTCTCCGTGCCTCTTTGGGAGGAGACAAAGGAAGATAAGTAACTATCCTTCCTAGAAAGGGGGTGTATCCCCAAGGAATTGGACCCCAAATAGGAATTGGTTCCTTCCCTGAGAAGCCAATGACTAGCAAATGTCCCAGTGCCTCCTGGCTTTTAGCTAGAGCTTGGAGCAGGGTCTGGGTCGGCCTTGACAAGCAGGAGAGCAGGGAGCAGGAACAGGGAAGTATGGCATACTGGTGGGGCCTGGCCCACAAATTGAGCAGGAAAGCATCACCGCCTCAAAATTTCCATGTTGACTGCAGAGGCCAGTGTGGAATAGGGTAGCATGAGCTGTTGTGCCCTCCACCATAGGGTCCCCAAGATGCCAAGCTCAAAGGGAGTCTCAGACCTCCGAGGCATCCCAGGATCCAGGCAGACACTGGAGCCCGAAGGTGCAAGGTCAGGACCCAACTCCTCCTCACCACTGTTCCCATTCTCCTACACCTCCTCCCCAATGCCTGCATCAAAAGGCAAGCTAAATGGCTCTGTATTTGTAAATTAAATATAGCTGCACTTCGGCTTTCCAAAGAGCTGGGAAGGAGAGAAGGAGAAAGAAAAAGAGAGAGAGGAAGAGAAGAAAAGCTGCCGCCCTCAGGAAAGTCTGGCTGGTACAGATTGCCTGAGTCATGAATATTCATCTGGCGAATGAGGAGAGCGGGAGTTTGCATAACAGCTCCACCCACCCAACTGAAAGAAATGTCACCGCCTTTGCCAATAAAGTGCCAAAGGAAGCCGGTGGAGGCTGCCAGCCAGACGGTGCCAAACTGCTGACTTCCACTCTAAGGCGTGGAGAAAGCACATTGTTTCCGGCCCAAGGAGCCTCCACTTGGGGCTGGGGGAACAGAGCTGACTGCTGGGAGAGAACCAGGAAGAAAAGTTTCCCTTCCACCCACAGGAAGCCTAGGGGGCAGAGTACCTGGGCCACAGCCCTCCCCAGAACCCCTCCAAAGAGAGGCTCAAACCCGACTGTTTTGGGGCACTCCCTCCAAACCACCCAACACGGTCCAGGTTCCAGGTCAGCTTGGGGCTACTTTAGAGAAACCTCAAGCAGGTCCTCGTGAGTCAGCTGGTTACTAGAGACCAGAAGGCAAGGGCACAAATCGGATGTCACCTTGGGGTCTGGAAGTCCGCCATAACCTTGGCCCCATTTTGCAGAAAGGACCATCCTGACACACTTCCAAAGCCCAATTCTATTGTCTCTTATTCCAAGAAGTCTTCTCTGTGTCCTCTGCATACCCCAGTCCTTGATCCCAGCCCTTTCCTGTCCTTGACTGTTTCTGCCTCTGACCTGTAATCTTGGAGGGTGGGGCGTTGCTGATTTTCTTCCTTTTATTTTTTTAGTTAGAGTCTTACTTTGTCACCCAGGATGCAGTGCAGTGGCATGCTCACAGCCATCGCTGCCTCAACCTGCTGGGCTCAGGCTATCCTCTGCCTCAGACTTCCAAGTAGCTAGAACTACTACAGGTATGTACCACCATGCCTGGCTAATTTAGAGACGAGGTCTTGCCAAGTTGCCCAGACTGGACTCAGGCAATCCTCTCGCCTCTGCCTCCCAAAGTTCTGAGATTATAGGCATGAACCACTGCACCTGGCTTGTTGCTGATTGATTGGTCTCAGTACCCCAGCCCAGCATGAGATTCAGAGAAGGCATCTTGAGAGGTCTGTTGGGCGGAGTCCATCCTTCCATCCATGCCCATCCCCATGGCTGTACCTGGCCCTGGGTCCTTCTTGCTGCTCTGACCCCTACTTGTCAAGTGCTTGGGAGGAGAGGCATCCCATCCTGGAAGCTCAGCCTAGGCCCACTGAGATCAGGACCAGAGCTGAGTGGCCAGCATTTCCTCCTCAGGACCCTGCTCCCCAGGAAGGGAGCAGACAGGCCTAGCTCCAATGGCATCCCCTCCTCATGGCAACACCCATTAGGTGGTATTACCCACGCCTGCCTGCTGCCGGTTGGCCGCAGCTGGCTCCCTCCAGTCATTACCTAAATGAATGGGAGAAGCAGAGCTGGAGAGAGGACTTTCTCTTAGTACGGAAAAGCAATTAGGGCTGTGGGCATCTCCAGCTGCTGCTCCTGTTATGGGTTGCGTATTTGGGATTTAAGGAGGATATTTACATGCTCACATCTTACCTTCATAGACTGTTCATTTCAAACATCCCAAGTCCTCTTGGGCGCAAGACACAGCAACGAAAGCTAGGCTACGGGCTCCAAGGAAGGAATACTACTGCTGGACAGCCAAGGAGCCCCTCTCCCAGGATTCAGGGAACCCCACAAATCTATGACAACACCCACCCAGACCCTGGCTCCCTTCTGCAGCACTCCTGAGAAGTCTATGCTCTGCTTAAAGCCTCTAGGAACTAGAATTACTTTACAGCCTCTTTCCTGGTTAAAACATCTGCAATTGTCACAAAGTTCTTCCTTGAACTGAGCCAAAACCTGCCTCTTTGCAACATCCTCACAGTGGCCCAAACACTACCTCTGGGACCACATAAGATCTGTTGCTCCCTCTGCCCCAGGTCAGCCACTAGTCCTGAAGGAGGTAAATTGATATTAAACTGGAAAAGTTTCTTTGGGCAAATAAGTTTGGGAAAATTCTAAGTTAAATATGTTTCTTCACTGCAGGACTTCTCAGAGCTTTTACTATGCTTACATATACTGAACTGGGGGCGCTGTGTTTTATGAACATGTTGGTTCACAGAACACTTTTCTGCAGAATAACCTCGAGAAACTAAGATTCCAAGAAGCACATTTTAGGAAACACTGCTTCAGCAGGTTAGAAGTAAGTATCTCATTCCTTGGCCTGAGCTTCTTCAAGCATCTCCCCAGATGGGCATGATGCCTGAGCCTCCCCAATCCTGGTCGTTTTCTGTAGGTAAACTCTGCCCATGTGTCTCCATTGCTCCAGACAAGCTCTGGCCATGAAGAGCCCAGAAGAGCCTTTACCTTCCATATCCAGGACTTCCTGATCCCAGTGATACAATCAAAACATCCTTGGAGGCCCAGCAGCCAAATCACACTGACTGTCATCCTTAGAATCTTCCTAATAAGCCACCACCAAGCCACAACTCCCTCTTCTGTTCCCAGGCACTGCAGTTGGAATCCATGGGCAGACCCCTCCACACTCCATGTTTCAGATTACAGGGTGTCTGTAATGCATTCTCTGGGCAGTCAGTTGGTAGGCCACGATGAGCTCCCAAGTATCTGTGCACCAAGTGGTAGTTCTTACACAGTAGAGCTTTTTCACAGCAGAAAACAAAACACAAACTTGTTCTAGCATCTGGTCAGCTCAGACTCACAGGCAGAGCACTCTGCCTATCCTGGGCTCCAGCCAGAAGTCTTCCTAGACAGAGGCCATAGTCCAGCCTGCATGGACAGAAGGCCCTGGCTCCATCGGGCCCTGGCTCTCCTGCTCCTTCAATGGCTCCTTCCTTACATTCCCTCTCATCCTCCAAGTATGTGTTCAAGCCCAGGCATGGAAAATAGGTTCATCTCGCCAGCCAATTCCAAGAGCCCAATAATAGCTCCCTGAGCTGGCTTCCTCAGCTCAGCAGAATGGCTAGTGACGCCCACCAGTGCTGGAGAGAGGACAGGGCAGCACACAGGCCAGTTACTGCCATCTTCCATTAAGGATCAGTCCCTTTCCCTCAAATCTGCTTCCCCAAGCTAAAACTCGCATTGCTTCCACAACAAACTCCCTCACCCCCACATATGACAATGCATAGCCTCATTTCTTCACCAAAAGAGCTCTCTCCAAGGATATCAACAAATTCTTATTTGTCAAGTCTGTGCTCTTTCCTTGGTCTCCATGCCTTTGCATCATTAGATATGGTAGACTTTTCTCTGGAAATTTCTCCCTCCCCCATGGAATCCTGAGGCACTCCTGCATCCAGTAGTCCCTTGCTTTTCCAACCACACATCCTGTTTCTTTTCCCATCTCGTCAACGTGACCATGTTCCAGACTCAGTTTCCAGCTCTCCCCTGCTCTGGCCAGTGTACTCCCTCCCTCTGAGATCCCATGCCCAGCTTTGTCCTTGGGGAAAAACCCGCCTCACTTCACCCCTCCTAAGAGGCAGCCCTTCTATCCACTGGCCACTGCCATGAATCAGAACTCTGAATCCTCAGCACCTCCTCTTTCCTCCAGGATCAACTCCTGCTCTGGATTTGTCACGATGCATGGTCCTTCCAGGCACCATGGAGCAAATTTTTGGCTTATGTCATGACTCTTTATCCACATCCATTAAATCAACATATGCTGATTCTTCCTATCCGGTATCTGTCTTATTTCCAAAATGCTATAATAAATAGCTTTATCATTTGTTCTGATTGAAAAACATCATATATCTTCATTATTTTTTAAAAAATCAATCAACCTGGGCAAAATAGTGAGACCTCATCTCTACAAAAAATGAGCCAGTGTTGTGGTGTGCACCTATAGTCCCAGCTACTTGGGAGGACCACCTGAGTCCAGGAGATTGAGACTGCACTCCAGTCTGGGCAATAGAGTGAGACTCTGCCTCAAAAAAAAAAAAGTCAAACCAACACTTAAAAGTATGAAGAAGAAAGTAAAAATCCTACCACCCAGATATAACCACTCCTAGCATTTTGGTGAACAGCCTTCCAGACATATCTCTATGCATATATACACATAGAGATCTATGTATATAATTTTATAGACGAGGAATTGTATTATACATACTGTTCTCGCCAACACCTGCTTTTCTCTCCCAACAATATGTCCTAGACATCTTTCTATGTCAATAAATAGAGCTCTACAAAATTATTTTAATTACTTCATAGTATTCCATTGTATGTATGTATCATACTTTATTTAACTGGGTCTCTACGAATGATGATCATTTAGGATGTTGTCAAGATTTTATTCTCATAAACAATGTTGGGATAAATATCTTTGTGCATATCGCTTTGTTCATTCTTGCAATAATTGCCTTAGAATAGAACCTGATACATGAGATTGCTGCAGTTAAGGAGATGCTATTTCTAGTTTTGCCACTCTGCCCTTCAGAAAGCTTACAATGGCATCTTTCTCATCAACAGTGCTCAGGCATCTGCCTATATCCTTGCCAACTCTGTGTTTTGTCATCCTCAATGTTTGAGACCAGATCGACAAAAGGCAAATGACTCTCATTTTTATTGGCATTGCTGAGATTATCGCGAAGGTAAATAAATATCTTTCTGTTTCTTCAGTCATTTGTAATTATTTTCTTTGTGAATTGCCTGTTCATGCCCTTTGCCCATTCTTCTAATGAGATCTCATCTTTTTCTTAATAATTTGTAAGAATTATTTGTACATTAGAAATAAGAGTAAATTTTTGTCTATCATACATATACATTTATTTATTTACATTTCTATATACTCCCCTGTTTTAACATTTTCTTATAATGTTTTCTAAAATACTTTAAATTTTTCATATTTATCAAATGTATCAGTCTTCTATGATTTCTGGATATCATGTCACACTTAGAAGAATCTTCCTTACCTTAAGGTGATCAAAACATTTACTCATTTATGCCACCATGGTCAGCATGGCAACACAAGAGAGAAAGCCAGCTTGTGTTGTAACAGCTGGCCTATTATCCCAGCACCATTTATAAAATAGTCTATATTTCCACATTCAGTTGAAGTGTCATTTTATCATATAAAGTCCCCTTAAATACCTGGATCTATTTCTGCACTCTTTTTTTTGTCCCAATTATCTGTCTATTCTTATACAATAATTTTAATTATTGTCCCTTCATAAACACTTTCGTATCAGATAGAATAAATAATCATCATGTTTTCTTTTGGGGATTTTCCTGATGACTCTCATGTTTTTATTCATCCAGATTAGCTTCATAATTATTTTGTGAAAAAAGTTTTTAAAAATTCTGTTAGTATGGTGTCCAGGAAAGAGAAAAAAAAGAAAACTGCTAAAAATCTTGTTGAGATCTTGATTGGATTATCTTGCTTTTGTGCGTTCATTTAAGGAGAATTTACATCTTCACAGTGTTAAATCTTTCTACCCAAGAACCAGGGATGTATCATATTTACTCAAGTCTCATATCCCTCAGAAGAGTTTCCTGGTTTTCTTCATGTAATCCTACACATTACTCTGTAAAGTTTATTTTCAGGTATTTTGTGTTTTTGTTTTCTTCTTGACACTGTGGATGAGGCCTTTTATTTTACTTTCTAGATATTCATTTTATAAACAGAAAAGCTATTAGTTTGTGAAAATTGTTTTGTTACTGGCCATTTTACTAAGCCCTATTTTTTCCAATTTCTTTTCAGGAAATTGGGATTTTCCAGATAATAATCTTATCTGCAAACTATCATTATTTGCTCCTCTCCCCAATATTTATTCTTTAGATTCATCTTCTTGTCTAATTGCAATGTCTGATTACAATGTGTTTTTTAAAATACTGATAACAACACTTACCCCCAGCACAGTGTGGTGGCTCACACCTGTAATTCCAACACTTTGGGAGGTTGAAGCAGGAGGATCACTTGAAGCCAAGAGCTCAAGACCAGTCTGGACATAGCAAGACCTCGTCTCTACAAAAAAATTTTTTAAAAAACAGCCAGGCATGGTGGCACACACCTGTAGTCTTAGCTACTCAGGAGGCTGAGGCAGAAGGATCACCGAAGACTAGGAGGTCAAGGCTGTGGTGAGTCATGATTGTGCCACTGCACTCCAGCCTGGGTAACAGAGTGAGACCCTGACTCAAAAAAAGCAACAGTTATCCTGGTCTGGTTTCTGATTTTAATGAGACTATATCTAGAGTTTCACCAACCTGATGTCTCTTGTTTCGTAAACACTATCTTAGCCTAGCCCATGTTTTTTTGTCGCATGAATGAGGATACAGGGTTTGAAGTCGGATGACCCGTGTTTAAGTCCTGACTCCGCCATTTACTAACCATGTGATCTAGGCAAGTAACTCAAGATCTTTGAAATCCAGTTCAAAACGAAAAAAAAAGGAGGGCTCTTTTAAGGATTAAGTGTATGAATACATGAACTAAGCATCAGTAAATGATCATCTTTTTTAGGTCTCAGCCCCCAACTTCTCCTTCCAATCCAACCTATATATATATCTCCCGCTCTTAAGGTGATCCTCCCAATTGTTCAAATTCCTTACCACTTCCCTTCCTCTGTTCATAAGTCTTCAGTTACTCCCAGGGCCTACAGAATCAAGCCCAAGTTCTTAGCCTTGAATCTGAATCCTTCCATTATTCAACCCCAAACTTCCTTCCAGTCTCATTTCCTGTAGTCCTTGGCCATCACTGCCCCCCAACACACACCCCCCACCAACACTTTACTCCAGCCTAAATGTTCTCCTTATTCATGGCTGCCTAATACCATGTGGCACTACCTCCCCATTCAGATTCCTCTATCAGCCACTATATACACTTTTATACTGCAAGCAATACAAAAATGAAAACCAAACTGTCCTAGTAAAGCAGATTTATTAGTTCACTTACTGGGTACTCCAGATGCAACAGTCATCGTGCCCAGTTTGATCAGGGCTGGGCCTCCATTTTCTGTGATTTTCTAGGTTCTTCCCACCTCTGTATGTTGGCTATATTCTCAGGTTAGTGTTCCTAGTCACCAGATGCCTGCCAGAAATTAGCACCACCTGTTTCCTCATTCAAATCCAGATAGAGCGAGATTAGATGTGTTTCCCCCACCATCTAACAAAAATCCCAAGCTTCTGTCTGATTGCGCCAGGCTGAATCAACCCCTGTGACGAGGGGAGTGTGTGCAGGATAGGTTTAGAACCAGCCAACATGCCAAGGTCAGGGGAGAAGGCATTATCTGGACAGGCTACACCAATCAACACCCATCCGCACAGCCATGCTGAATCATGGAGGTAGATGGTGGTGCTGACAGCCTCACTCGCATGACAGCCTCTTCCATTTCACTTCCCTGGGATTTAGGCTTCCTAGAAGTCCCAAGTCAAGCCCTAGGCCTCTGGCAATGTGCCCCTCCACTTAGCTCCCAGAGCTCTTACTTTCTGCTCAACACACAGGAACCACTGCCATATACAATTTATTTATATAGTCAATTGACTCATCTTCCCAATTAGTAATCACAGAACTGACTGAAGTCTATAAAACACTTTACACAAGCTGGCTGTTTTCACCTTCACCACAATCCTGTAGGACTCAGAGAGGTTAAGTGACTTGCCCTGTGTCACACAGCCAGAGACAACATTGCCCCAGAGGCCTCTGCAGCAATTGCACGTTGTCATGCACACACACACACACACACACACACACACACACCACTCCCTCCTCCAATCCCCGCCTCAGGCCTGACCTGAAGATGCAGAAACCTCCCCTGGAGCCACCCCTTTTCCCACTTCACCTCAATTTCTAGCACTCTCAATCTTCCTCCAAAAAGTACAGAGAAAGTTTTCTTGCCAGACAGCAGTTTCTAAGATTTGTGTGACAAGGCCAGGTAAAATTCAAATGACTCAGGGTGATTTAATCTGCTTGGGGCCCGGGTGGTAAATCAGGGCAGCCCAGGCGGCCGCCGCCCCAGAAACCCACCAGCCAAGCTGATGACAGGAGTTTATCTGCAGATCTGCAGGTGAGAGCCCTGGGAGGGAGCATGGCGGCCAGGGGGGTTCCCCTCCACTGCACATGGAATACATTTGGAGGGTCCCACAGCCCGCAGTCTCTGCCGACCCACATGTTCCACCAGGAAGCATCCTTCCCAAGACTGCAGCCCCAATTCCTCCCTCCCCCAGCTCTGCCTCATCATCAGAGCTGGTTCCCAAGCCCATAATGGACTTTTTGAGGGAGGGAGAGCAGCATTGGTCAAGCTCTCACTGAAACTGCCACCTCCATGCCAGGCCCTCGAGTACCCATTACCTCATTTTATCTTCACAACAACTTAATGAGGGAGGCGTGCCCATCTCCAGTTTACAGGTGACTTAATTGAGGCTCAGAGTGATTAAATATCTTGCCCAGGGTCATTACACAGCTAGTAAAAGGCAGGCCAAGATTCAAACTTACACTCAAAAGACTTCAAAATCCTTACTCTTTTAACACCACCCCTTGTGGAGGCCCAGGGGAATAAGAAGCCAGAAGCTTCCATGGGGACCTTGTTGTCATCCAAGAAAAGAAAAAAGCAGTCCCTATCTGAAAGAAAGTTGTGAGTCTGAGCAAATGAAGCAACAGTTTTCTCTCACAAAAAGGAATTGTCGGACCGGGTGTGACAGCTTACACCCATAATCCCAGCACTTTTGGAGGCTGAAGCAAGAGGATTGCTTGAACCCAGGAGTTCAAGACCAGCCTAGGCAACATAGCAAGACCTCATCTCTACAAAAAAAATTTTTTTAATGAGCTAGGTGTGGTACGTACCTGTAGTCCCAGCTACTCGTACCTGTAGTCCCAGCTACTCGTTGAGGCAGAAGAATTGCCTGAGCCCAGGAGGTCGAGGCTGTGGTGAGCTGTGATCGTGTCACTGCACTCCAGCCTAAGCAACAGAGTGATCTTGATGCAAAAAAAAAAGGAATTGTCAAAGAAGAAGGTAGTCACACTTATGAGGTACCCACTAAGTGCCAAGTATGTGCACATATGTGGGTGCCATGTGCTGTGTGCTACATAGACATCACCCTAACCATAACTCCATATACAATAAATATTTACTGTGAGTTGGTACATATTTACCAACTAGCTTTTTGAAAGAAAAAAGGAACCCAGATTTGTAGCATTTGCCAATTTCTGTGATGTAAACACTTTCATGATGGTCAATTTCAAGCTACCGATGGGATGTCCCCAAACACAGAATTGGGAAGAGATGCCCCCAACTATGTGTGTGGGATAGGTTTGGAACTCCAAATGGTTGTACAAACCTGTAGGAACCCACTCCAGCACACTGCTGCCTGCAAGAGAGGTTCTATTAAACCCACTTAACAGATGAGATCACACAAAAACATGCTCAACTTGAAATCCACTCCTTTACAATTTCCTACAGCCCACACCCCTCCATGTTCCGGGAGGCAAACACGACACAGGGAGTCACAGTCACTGATCTCGAATCACTGAAGGAGGTGGACTCCTGCGAGGTCCTGAAGCGAGGAGAAAGACCAGTGAGTAACAGTTCAGCAGCTCGAGGTTCAGCCAACAGAAGAGCTTTCTGAAAGCCCCTCTAGACTTATAGCTACAGGAAGGCAGTCTCCAGCCACGGCTGGCACATAGTACACACTTAATAAAGAGTGAATGAATGAATGAGCCACTACACACACGTTTCATTTATACTTCAAACTCACCAGATCTAAAACCAAGCCCATCATCACTCCCAAAGACCTATCTCTCCTGTGTTTCCTGTCTTGGTGAATATCACCAAGCCGGAAGCCTCGGAGTCCTTGGCTCTTCTGTCTTCCTCACCGCCCCCCCACATCCAATCAACCAACAAATCCTATTGATCCTACCTCCTCAGCGTCTCTTGAACAGGTGCTGTCCTCAACATCCCGGCTCTGCCACCCTGGCTCAGACTATCACCATCGCATGCTGAGCCAACATAACAGCTTCTTGACCGGTCTCATCAGCGTGCAACCTTCACCTGTCTCCCATCTCAGCCCTCGTCAAATCCCTTGTCGACAAAGCTGCCAAAGTGATCTTTCAGGATTGCACCTCTGAGCATGTCACTCCCACCCCTTCAGTTGTTCCCCATGGCCCAGAGGATGAAATCAGAGTCCCTTGGTCCTCCCAGGTCTGGCCCCATCTCCCTCTGCTGATTGATCACTCACCTCTTCCCACACCCCAAGCTGGTCTTTATTCTCCAACACCAGCCTGCATGGTATTGATCACATGCCTGTCTCTTGCTCCTATCCAAGCCTATACATCCTGCCTGGAATGCACACTCTTCCCTCTGCCATCTCTCTTCTCTTTGCCTGATAACTCCTACTCATCCTCTAAGAGGTAAGATAGAGTAAGTAGATGGTTTCTGGAGGCCCTTTTAGTCCTAACGTTTCACGATTCTAATGCCAAGTCTTGGTATTCAAGGCTCTCTGGATACCACAGTCACCTTCTTTCTTCTTGGGACCCTGCCCATGTCCTTGAAAGTCTTATAATCCAATTCCACCATTTTACAGACAGAAAATCTGAGGCCCAGACAGGGAAAGGGATTTGCCAAAAATCACACAGCAAGTCAATGGCAGAGACAGGAGAGGAACAAGGCACCTGCCTCAAGCCCAGGGATCCTTCTTTGCACTACACTCTCCAACTTGATCCTTCTCCACAACCATCACTACCCCGCTCTGACTTATCTCCTCTCACCCAAGCCGCATTCACACCTTTCCTGCCTTTGCTCAGGCTGCCATAAGGTCATTCTCTCAACTCCATTCAACTTCAAGAATCCTCCTCCCCCAGAAAGCCTGCCTTGGTTATCAAACCAAATCCACCACCCACACCCATACTTACACATCCTCCCCCAAACCACCCAAGTTTCTCAGAACCCAGCAGCTAGGACTTGGTTCACTCACCTGCGGGTGATATCTTGTTTGGTCTTACCAGGCAGGAGGCCACTCCTCAAAGCTGGCTGATGTCTCTTCGTCATCTTTCTTCTTCTCCTTCCCTCTTTGCATCCCCTGGCTCAATACACAACTGCTCAGGATAACAAAGCAAAGCCAAAAGAGTATGGTATCCAAGGTCAGATCGACAGAGGTTCAAATCCCAGCTCTGAATCCCCCCTGTCTGGCTGACCGTCATCCATCTGAGTCTCGACATTCCTCATCTGTGAAGTGAGTCCCACCACCCAGGGTAGTTCTGAGGACTGGTTGGTTCCCCCACACTACAGGTCTAGTGCTTAGTAAGTTCTTCATAAACGACAGCTCCCTGCCCCACTGCTTTCTCCATGAAGCCAAGGCACTCGGAGAAATTGACGCCTCTGGGCTGGAGATGGGCAGCATTGAGCACACTCCTTCTCACTCTTGTGAGAAACATGGAGAGTCACCACCCCTTCCCCACCCCCAGCAATCTGCCTTAACCTTCCCTCCACAAATGCCTTGTTTATTTCAATATTATCCATTTTACTTTTCCGTTCATGAAAAAAAAATGATAAAAACAGATTTAAGAGGGAAAAAAGTATTTAACGAGTAAAACTGTCTGCAGCCCTATTTCTTTCTCGGGAAAAAGTGGCTGAGATCCTGGCATAGGAGAGGGAAGCGCAACAGCTTCCCTTCACGGCAGCTGCCAGAAGAATCGCATCTCAGAGTGGAGCAGAACCTTAAACAGCGCGTCTCCCAGCCAGGAGCTTCCTGTGCCGAACTCAGCTTGGCAGGTGACACCCAGCTCCAGCGGAGACCCAGCCCTAACGTGAGCAACCTCAAGGCCTCCTGCACCTGCCCCACCTCCAGCATAGGAGAACCAGCCCAGCCAGGCCCTGGCAACCCACTGAAAATCAGGATAAGGACTCCAGAAAGGGAAAGAGACAGCTCCAAAGGCGGAGGATTGCCTGGCCAGGGGCCGAGGGATCAGGACCCATCCCAGTTCCAGCACATTCAGGAACCAGCACTTTCCTCTCCCTTGAACGAGAGTAGCTGGGCATAAAGATCAAATCCAAGCAAAAAGCCGGGCTCGGTGGCTCAGCCTGTAATCCCGCGCCTTGGGAGGCTGAGGTGAGTGGATTGCCTGAGCCCGCGGGTTCGAGACCCGCCTGGGCAGGCGAAACCTCATCTCTACAATAAATCAAAAAAATTA
>CAUYQG010195414.1:0-11593 GCA_963574415.1 Tarsius wallacei
CTGGCAGTTTCTGGCTACTGCCAATCCTTGGTGTAAGATCTTAATATGACTTTATAACAGTCACTTTAACACACTGTTGTTGTTTCCCTGTTTTTGTTAATTACAATGTATGGATTTTGTCAAAATAATCTTATTAATTTCCTTTTTCCTGGTCAGAGAATATGTTTTCTTGTTTCTTTGCATAACTAGAAATTTTTTATTGTTTGCTTGACATTGTGACTTTCACATAGGTGAAATCTGTATTTTTGCTTTCTTCCTTAAACAGATATTGTGTTTCCTTCTGGTAGTTACTTAGTTTACTGGGGATCAGCTTGATCTCTAGAGCTGTGTCTTTTAGTGTCATTAGGTTGTGTCTACGGTAACACTTACTTTAGAGTTCTTTCTAAAGATTAGCCTATCTAGGTTGTCAGTTGAATGCCTCATATCTTTATAGAGGTCTCTTCAGTTACCTGTTTAGAAAGCATAACCCTCTTGTCACTATGAAATTCTAGGTTTCATTTGATTCACAATTCCCTGGCAGGTGTTCTGTGTCCGTCCCTGTAAAACTTCATCCTACTTATGTAATTCAGGTAAATATTTGAGGGTTGTTTTTTGTTTTTGTTTTTGTTTTTGTTTTGAGTTGGAGTTTTTATACAGATTTTGGGACCTATATTACTGGACAGCTTACTTTTAATACCATACCCTGCAAATGTCAGCTGTCCCTAGTGTCACCAAACTTCAATCTTTGCCTACTCAGTTCAGTGAAAGCATTGTGCTTCTGTACTTTCTTTTGAACTCTACTTTTCCATGCAGAGGTCCAGATAGTGCCTAGATTGTACTCATGTACCATACTAGATCAACTGTGAACCTCATCTCATGCATTTCTCATTTGTTAAGGATCACAGTCCTATGCCGTGTGTTATCCAATGTCTGAAAATTGTTTTAATGTATATTTTATTAGTTTTGCTTTATTTACAGCGTGCGGTTAACTAGAGTACTAATTATTCTGTTATGACCGGTGATAGAAATCCTTGTATTACAGCTGCTCTTTAAATATATTTTATCTGGTAACTCACACCTGGCAATCAATATTTTGTTTACATCAAGGTATAATAACAAAAATGTAAGAAAATTAAACAAAAAAGCTCAAAATAGAAGGAAAATTTAATAGTAACCAGAGACACAGGGCTGTAATGACTTGAAAATTTTACTAGTTTGACTACTATGTTACTAAGCTGGGTTCTCTAAATGAGGACTTTTAAGTTTAGTAGAAATTCAATATTTTATATATATTTTAAAAATACTTTTAGTATTTTTTTAATATTTAATTTGAGCCACTGCATTATGCAATTCATTGATGTATGGTATAAACTGGATATAATTATATTTTAGATTTTTTGCCTTATCTTAATATTTAATTAAATATCCAATCAAATGTACCAGCACTATTTATGGATTAATCCATTCTTGTCTAAATAATTTTTAAGTAATTAATTAATTCAGTCTACATTTGTTAGGTACTTGGTATGCTGTAAATACTGCCCAAATACATTAGTGAATAAAGACCAAAAATTCTGTTTTGTAGATCTTTGTATTCTATTGAATGGAAACAGACCATAAATAAGGAATTTAAATAATTTATTAAATGATAAAACAGAAGATGAAGGTGAATCCCAAAAGTAAGTAGCATGTTTGTATTCTATTGGGTAGAAACAGATCATAAATAAGGAATTTAAATAATTTATTAAATGTTACTACAGAAGATGAAGGTGAATCCCAAAAGTAAGTGGCATGCTTAGAATAATCCTCATTGGAAGATGACTTTTAGGACCATGAGTATTCTGGATTTACTCTTCCAAGAATAATCTGCTCATATAATTATTTCCCTGTTTAAATTAATATAGGTGAGCAATAAATATTTGATATCTATCCATGTTTATTGCCCTTTATAACTGTGTCCTTTTTTGAACATTTTGTTAACCATAAACATTTTTTCCCTTTTAGATTTTTTTAGAATGACAATAAAGTTCTGAAAATATCTTTGGATCATAATCGAATTTGAATTTTATTTAAACTAATTTCAGAAAAATTTGTTTTTATTTAGTCTTCTATGAGAACATAGGAAATATATCAATTTTTTCAAGTATTTGCAAATCTATTGGTAAGATTTTGTTCCTTTCCTCTTAGATATACATTTCCATTTATTTTAATTTCCAGGTATAGTTTTGGCTGATGTTTAAGATGTGATCTTTTGTTCCCTCATTTAATTTTCAATTTGGATGCAGAAAATGTATTGGTAACCATTTCATTTACTATTTCTATTATAATATATTTATAAATATTTTTGGCTTTGCAAAATCATAGAAATAGTGACAACATGCCGGACTCGGTGGCTCAGCCTGTAATCCCGCGCTTTGGGAGGCCGAGGTGAGTGGATTGCCTGAGCCCTCGGGTTCGAGACCCTCCAGGGCAACTTGATAAGACCTCATCTCTACAATAAATCAAAAATGAGCTGGGTGTGGTAGCGCGCGCCTGTAGTTCCAGCTACTTGGGAGGCTGAGGCGGAAGGATCGCCGGAGCCCAGCAGGTCAAGGCTGCGGTGGCCGGCAGCAGCCACTGCACGCCAGTCTGGGCGACAGAGTGAGACTCCAACTCAAAAAAAATAAAAAAAAAAAACAGAAATAGTGACAACAACCCCCCACCTCGCTCCGGGATACTTGTTGTTTTTCTACTCTTGTCTTATTATATTAACCGAGCCTGGGGCACAATGACAAAAAACAGTGGTGACTTTTGTAATCCCTATTTTTTCTTAATTAAGGACTTTTTAAGAAATACATTTTAATGTGTGTATTTAAGGTATATAACACAATGTTATGGGACACATAAAGATAATATTTTGGCTACTATAGTGAAGCAAATTAACATATCCAACATCTCACAAAGTTATCTTTTTTGGGGGGGTAAGAGCAATTAAAATCTATTCATTTAGCAGAAATCCCAAATATAATACAATGTTATTACTTACAGTCCTCATGTTGTGTATTCGTTCTTTACATTTGTTCATCTTACACATCGGCTACTTTCTATTCTCTGACTTACATCTCCCCATATAATCCTAATTCCTACACCTGGTAATCAATATTTGATTCTCCATCTCTGTATATTTGATTTTTTTCGTTCCACATACAAGTGAGATTATGCAATATTTTTTTCTGTTTGGTTTATTTTACTTAGTATAATGTATTTCAGCTTCATCTATGTTGTAGCAAATAGCAGAATCTCCTTCTTTTTAAGGGATGAATAAAGTAATAAATTTGTTTAGACTACAATGAAAATATCAAATTCTACAAAGTAGAAACAGAATTACATTTTTAATTTAATATTGTGATATCTGCTTTTCTTTCTGTATTTACGCAACATTTTAAGTTCTTTTATTTCAACCTAGGTGCTTTTTGGCTTAAATGATTCCCTCTTTACCTCACAAAAAGAGATTTTTTTTTACTCTATTTAAAAATTCTTATCAATACTTTAATTATTGACTTATATTGTCATAACATATATATTTGGTCTTGAGGTTGTCTTCTTTTTCATATATTTTTTCTTACTATTCTTTGTTGTTTTTTCTTCAGTGTTTTCTATATAAAAACCATGTATCTGTTTTCTCCTAATCTAATGGTTTATGGGTATAAATTATTCTTATTCTCCTAATTATTACATTTTAACATGTTACATTTGTTACTTACCTCAAACACAGAACATAAAAAACTTAAATAACAGACTTACATTTTAAAACAACAAAAACAAAAACTTTGTATTTATCTAATAATAAGTACCCCCCCCAGACACCCCTCAAAAAACAAGCTAAACATGGTAATTTCATTAACTAAGGCCATTTTAATAAGCTGCTGGTCCTACTTGAAAATGCTCTCTAGTCCATTTCTTGTAGTCAGAATAAGAACATTGCCTTCCAAAAATGCCCATATTCTGATTCTAGAACTTATGAATATGTTAAAATACATGGTAAAGGGAAGTTAAGGCAGAAGTATGGTTGTCAATTAGCTGTCCTAAAATAAATTACTCTTCACTATCTAGGTGGGCCCTGTGTAACACAAAAGTCCTTAAAAGTGGAAGAGGAAAGCAGAATAGAGAAATAGAGAAGAACTTGGTCCAGTGTTATTATTTGAAGGTAAAGAAAGAGGGCTAAGAACCACGGAATGTGGGTGGCTTCCAGAAGCTGAATAGGGCAAGGAAACACATTCTCTCCTAAAGTCTTCAATGGCAAGACAGCCCTGACAACACCCTGATTTCACCCCAGCAGAACCATTTTAGAATTCTGATCTACATATTGATAACACAATATATTTAGGTGGTTTTAAGTCATTAAATTTGTGGTAAATTGCATATAGCAGCCATAAAAACTAACATTTTTTTTTTGGATAAAATCACAGATATAGATGAAACATCGCATATCCAAATTATTCAAAACTCAGATGGTAATGTACATGCAAAGAATAAAAAATGTTTTCCAAAGAAATGAAGTTAATAGAGAAATCAGAAGGTTACTTCAAAATGTGTATATTTTACATATATAGTGAGAGAAAAATAGCATTCATGAGATAAGAACAGATCACTATAAATAGAGGTTAAAAGTTTTTTAAATAAAAAATAAATTATTGATGTAAAAAATAGACTAACAATTGCACACTGGTTAAAAAACTAGTAAGCCAAATAATTATGCCAAAATGAAGTAAAAAATATATTTAAAAGGTAGAACTAGTCTATGGCCATGCCACCCTGAATGCTCTCAATCTCATCTGATTCAAGAGAAGGCAGAATGCAGGCAAACAATTGTCAACAGTTTCTAAAGGAGAATATAATAAAATAGGCAAAAGGGAATGTTAGAAGTAATTTCTTTTCAAGGATAAAATTAGTACGAGAAACTTTTCAAAAAATAAAAATGAAAAGACACACACTTGAGGATATAGTCCTCCAAAAGAATGAATTGAGGGGGGAAAAAAAGACATGGAGGAAAAGAAATAATGAGCAAAATAATCAATAAAATTAGTATGTATGTGAAAGGATACCCCAAAACCTTGGAATTTATTTATAAAAATTGTGTGTTTATTCTTACATGCTTAAACTTCAATCACCTTCAAAGTATGCTCCATTTGATGAATATGTCTTTGAGATACTTTTTCCACTGATCAAAACAGTTTTTGAGTTTATCCATTTTGATGCCTTTTAGTGCTTCTGCTGTTTTTTGTTTCACCTCTTCCTCACTGGCAAAACATTTCCCTTTGAGGACTTTTTTATCCAGGGTAGCAAAAAAGGTATCTTGGGGTGAAACTGTCTGAATAGGGAGGGTGGGGTAATGGGTTATGCCGTTTTTGGTCAAAAACTGCTGAACACTCAGTGCTGAGTGGGTAGGTGCACTCCTAAGTCACCCATCATGAAAAGGGCAAATGTATTGAAAGTAACTCCAAAAACAATTCACTGAAACTGAATGCAGCCTTTCACAACAACACTAGCAGGTACACTGTTGCTGATGAGTTCCTGGGGAAACCTGTACTACAAGAAGCCCACCCTCCAAAATATAATTCTATTTTTTATTCCCCCTCATAGATTAGAAGAAGGAAAAGAGAGAGGAGAAAGATGATACAGAGGAGGAAGAGAAGGGGATAGCAGAAGCAAAGACAAGAAAGAAGTCAGGAAGTTAACAATGTTTTTAATAATAATCTGGACATAAAATTCCAGCTGAGATTTGCAAAAGCAAAGGGGTTTGGAGAGAGAGAAAGAGAGGAAAAGGAGAAAGGTAAGGAAGACACTGATAAATTATTGACCATTTTAGAAACATATGTTTCTATACTATATTGAGCATAACAGTAGAAATAATAGAAATAAAATGTAAAGTGATCAAAAAATGGGACTAAAGGAAACTCACCGAATCCGGTAGAAAATAGGAAAACAGAGAATATCAATGATAAATTAAAAACACAAAGAAAGATAACAGACATCAGTAATTTACCTCACAGTTACTGAGTGAGGGAAATTCTCCTAGTCCCAGACAGGAATTATATGGTTATATCAAATAAAGGAAATCTAATTATTATACCTAAAATATGTTTTTTTCCTTTGTGTTTGTGTGAAAGAGTAATTGTGCACACATAGCCAAGAAAAAACAAATACCCTGTATTTTTCACCACACATCTAGAAATAATGCAAAATTATAATAATGAGAACTACGTGGCATTAGAACAGTAATCGATAAATAGGTCAATGAAACAGAATAAAGCAGTAACACATATGAATATAGCATACAATAAAACTTCAAAATACTTGAAAAAGGAAAAATATTTCTTAAACTGTCTGTATAATAGTATTTTTTAAATTTTGATTATTAGAAGATAATCTGTCATTGGCTAAAAGTTTTGGCATGAGAACAAGTTTGCGGAAATACACGGACTATGAATGATAACAATATGTTAATATCACACAATATGACTCAAGTGATAATTTTTTTGTCTTCATGATATTAAAGGAGTAATGTGGGAGTAACATAATGCTGACAAGAAATGAGAGTAATGCATAACAATAATAATATTGCTAATTGCCTTGCTGTAATAAAAACATAATAAAAATGCTACTAGCTCTACTGTAGCATAACTTGTCCTTAAAACAATGTAAACAGAGATATCGTGGCTATTAAGAATAAGTGTTGACGTATGGCATTATGCTGGAAAGTTATCTGATGAATACTGGCCTAAGTGAAAAGTGTTAAATTGCTCTTAAATCCATTGCTATATCTCTTCATTATAGAAGCTCTGTGACTTCTAACTTTTTTCATGTCCATAGCAGAGAGCATACATGTAAAAAAATTAGATGATTTTTACCTCAGCATTATTCTCAATTTCTTACCTTTTTAACTAATATGTTCCACACATAAAAATTGTTTCAGAAAATATCTTAAGATATCAAGGCACAAAAATGGATTGTTCGAAAAAATGTATTGTAAAAAAACAATTTTAACCTGGAAATTGCTTCTGGGAATCCTTAAATGTTCCTATTCATGGCTGGTTGCCTATAAAAGCTTATGGATTCATTTTTAATGAATCATATTTATTATCAGATGCAGGATTTTGTATTCCAGAGTAATTTGGCTGGCAATAGCAAAAACCAAGTTTCCTAAAATGATATTTAGACTCCCATATTTCAGTATTATAATTTTGGAAGTTACAGGATACTAGATGCACATAACTTGTACCTTATAAAAAGCTTTGGCATAGACACATTGTAGATTTTGTATCTACTTAACAAATATACTGGCTTCCTCATTTCTTTTGAATATTGAGGAATCATTTTTATGAACCTAGATGCAATGAAAATCTTATATGTTTGAGGATATTTTGTGAATGAAAACCAAAACCATTTGCCACTAATTTATTACTCTGTACAAATTTAGTTTTCCTAATTCTGATACAATGGCAGACAAAACAGCAAATCTTTATTTTACATCAAAAATCACAACAATGAGGTAACTTATAAGCACTTAAACCCAGTTATTTTTTGGTCATTTTTTTATAATATTTTATTAGGTAAAATTCCTTTTAAAGCAAACATTCTAATTCTCACTAAAATCTACATTCACCTCCATCCTCACCCTCAAGGAAAGCCATCTCACACTTTTCTCTAGAGAGTAACTACAAAGGGTTAAACAAAATCCACCCTGACAATACTAGAAACAATTCTCTCGGTGTGTGTTGGTTCACTGCTCCACAGGGTATAGCAGATGTTGTGTCTGGTAGTAAGAAGGGCCCAGGAGGTGTGGGCTGTCAATCACATGTTTGCTTTTTTTCCCCTCTAACTACAGGCTATGCTATGGATATGAAGCCCAACTAAAACAATCTGCCTCAGCTGGGGTGTGTGAGGTATCAATAACCCTTGGCAGAGGTGTCAAGAGCCTTGCTGGAACTCAACTACCCTGCTGACCAGATGCTTAGCAAGTTAACAAGACTCTGTGCATTCACCACTTTTTCCAACACAACAATTAACACAACTGGAAAATCACTGCACTGATAGTCTGAAAAAAAAAAAAAAAACCTCACCAAAATTACCTTTTATGGACGAGGCAAATAATAAATACTGGACCACAATGGGAAGAAGGGTATTTTGAACTTTCAATCTTGGCAGTTGCTGTGGCCAAATAACTGAGAGAAACTGAAAAATAGAAGTATTATCAAAAATGTTTTCTCAGTATATTCATATACACAGTTTCTGAGTACATTAAAGTTATACTCAATTTTACCCTTACAAATTTGATGTTTTATCTTTGGACTTAAGTAAGTCTGACACATTTTGTAATAAGAGATCAAGACAAAAACTTGATTAAGGAACAGAACCTAAACAGTCAAAGTTTTGCTAAAGTGAATAATATTAGTCAGCATCTATATGTAGATTATAAGAGCATATTCAGAAGTTACTCAGTAAATAACATTCACGTATCTATAAAACTTCAAAGGAATAAAGCAATCAAATTACTTGATTTGTTAAAAAAAAAACTTTCTTCTTCAAAAGACTGTTATATTTAAAAGTTGTTATATTTCCCAACCTAAATATATTGTGTGTTTTTTTTAAGTTATATTACCTTCAGGGTATTCCCCATGCTCACACTTATAATTCCATTAGTTAACAATTATACACAATTTTTCTGGAAAAAAGATTGTATATTATTTCTAGAAAAATATATGGCCTGCAGGAAAACATGAATATTAGCTTTAAACAATTTAATGTTGTTTGTCTCTGCTTTGAAATTCAATAATGCCATCAGTCTGTAAGACCTCTTAGAGGCGAGCATTTCACAGTGAAAGCTGCTTTCTGTTACAAAAGCACAGCAGCTGTGGCTCCCGCAGATACCCTTAAAGACAGATATAATAAAACCCTGGGAGGGAGTAGGTCGACACAGGAGCATGAAATGGACGAGATGAAGCCCCTTTGTCACAGCCAAACAGGCTATAAAGTTACTATAGTAACATACAGTATTAAACTCCAGGTGGATTGACTTAATCTTCCTCAAACAAAAAATAAAGGTTAACAAAAACCAAACCAATAATGATTACAATCACTCTACCCAAATATTTTTCAATAAGTAGTTATTTTGGTTTAGTATGGACAGGTGAGGAACAGGGTACACTGGCTCATGTTCTCATTTGAAGAAACAACCCTAGAATTCAGGGTGTGGGAGAATGAATACCTTTTTTAAACATTGTGAATAAACTCAATGACTGGTGTCACAAGAAAATCAAAGCAACAATTTGAGAACAACTAGACTATATGGTTTCTCAAACCCAGCTTTTTTTTTCACATTTCTCATATTTTTGTCAAGTGGGGAGAATTTAAGTGGTAATGCCCTGGGTCCAGTCCTAAATTCACCGATAATTTAGCAGCCTTTCCTTTGGTTGAAGAATTTCAGGCTCCATCTGTTTTAGTCCATGTTTTTAAAAAGAAAATAATGGCTTAAAATACAATGTACAATAACTGTGAAATGAGAGCCAGGTACGTTGTCTGTGGAACATGAGACAAAAAAAAAAAAAAGGTAGAAAAGATAAGGAAATGCAAAATCACAAATTGAACTCTAATTTTTAAATGTTATAAAGGAAGATAATATAAGTGTTTAGGAAAACAGCAACTTCTTAGGGTAGATGTCAGATCCTGCTTATGCCTTCTTACAGGCACAAAACTCACTGTTACTATTTTGCTGTGATCGTTTCGTGAATAAACCACTCTTGTAAGTATAATCTCACAAAGTCTTTATTCTACCCAAACTCATTCTCTCTCTTTCTCTCTCTCTTTCTCTTTCTCTCTCTGTCTCTCTCTCTCCCACCTCTCTCTCTTACACACACACAATCTTCTCTGTTTTGCTTTAGTAAATACCCATTTTTGTTGCTCCATTTTAAAATGTTTAATTTTATGTCTTAAATGTAGATGAAGACTTACAATGAAAAATAAAACTTAACATGCACATGTTTGCATTTTGGATTAATCCATGGATAACTTGGATTGCTCTTTCTGAATACTGCTCTGATGATCTGAAAGAGTTAAAAGACTTTCTCTGAGCCTGAATTTATGCCATGGAGTTAGGCACCAGGGCAAGCTGGACTCAATAAGAATATTTTTAGTAGGATTTAGCTAACAGTGTGAGACATACCTTTAATGGATTTAGTTTGGGTAAACAACCTTTGTCTAGACAGCCCAAATGTCACAGGTATTGGTACTCATTTTAAGTGGTAACTTCTATGCAAATAATTGCAAAGTTGCATTTCCTTCTCTGTACTGATATTTTATGAAATAAGGTTTTTGACTGTATTAAGAGTTGAATGTATCCGCATAAGTGATCATTTTAGTCATAGATATTTTACTGATCACTCTTATTTGACAACGTGGAAACAATTAGGCTTGAGATTGCACTCTAAGTTTTGTGATTGCTAAGGTCTGCTAAAGATTTCTAGTAGCATTAAGAAACATAGAAAAGAGATGTGAAAAGGAAGAGCTGATGGATAACAGATTTGAGGGGGAAATAAAGAGCAGAATTAGGGTTAAAAGATGAAGAAATACAGTCATAGTCAGGAGTAAGGAAACATGTATGATATTACAAGTAAAGATATTCATTGATTAAACTTATTTGATATATCCATGCATTTAAAAATACGATTTTGAGAACTAGAACAGGGCTGTATTCTTTTTCACAGGTGGATTAAGTTTATCCAACTTTCTTGTAATTAATAACCAAAGCTATCTTATTTTCTTTTATTCATTTAAAGATCGTATGACCTTTACTAGTTGTACTTTGATTCATCTATTAAAATATTTACTGTTTACCTTATTACATCATTGATGGATTATTAGAAAGGAGAAAACTTGGTTTTTGACTTGTGAAAGTATTTAAACTAACATAGATTCTGATGTTAAAACTACAAATGTAATTCACAAATACCCAGAGGACTAACATTTTGATCATGGCACAAAACTGTCCAGAGAAATGGCGTAATACACTCACCAATTTGACTCATTTTATAATTTATGCTTATTTTATGCTTTATGCTTATTTGGAGTTATCCATAGTTTCTAAAATATTAGAAAAGTAACAAAAATATAATTAATGTATTCATTATCCATAAAATTATAAATTCATAATTTTATGATGATTTGCAAGGTTAAAGTGCAATTTCAAATCATTAACAGTAAATTCTGACAAATCAATACTGTAACATGACAGAAGTTATAAAAATAAGAGTAAGATCAGATAAAGGTTCTCTGTAAGCATATAATTTCATTCTAAGGGGAAGTGTACTTAAAACTTTTAGTATAGGATAGTTTTTTGCTTTCATGCTAAAACTCTTAATTATCTATGCATGCAAATTTCTATTTTCCAGTATTTTAATTATAAGAACAAATGTCATCTGAATTTGCAATTTATTTTATTGGTTGATAACATCAGAGCCCCCACCCCTCCCACAAAAAAAAAGCGAAATAAAAGGAAAATAGGATCCCGCCGGGCTCGGTGGCTCAGCCTGTAATCCCGCGCCTTTGGGAGGCTGAGGTGAGTGGATTGCCTGAGCCC
>CAUYQG010195415.1:0-25799 GCA_963574415.1 Tarsius wallacei
TCCCCAAGTAATATAACTGCATCCTGGCACACAGCTAAAGGATATTTAAAGGCATAAACAAATATCCAGGATTCAATAAAAAAAAAATTAGAGGTAGTTCTATAGTGATGGAAAGATTTCCAAAAAATACGGTCAAGTGAAGAAAAGTGAGCTGAAGAACATGTTGAGTGTAAAAACATTTAAGTAACATTTAAATATCACACATAAGGTTGCAGTACTTTTGTATCTATAGATGGCAAAACTGGGTTTCTTTTCACATAAAATATCAATTTCCAACCTTTTCTTTCTTGGGTGGTCTTAGTAAAAGTATTCTTTGTACCTTCATCTTCAGATACTAAAATTAAATGTTAGTTCACAAAACATGGACTGAACATCTATGTCTAGGTGCTCAAAAATGAATAATACAAGACATGCTCCCTCAAAAGCCATGGAATAACTTGGAAACCTCTTCAGAGCTACAAGAAGCAACCACAGTACTTATAAAGAATAAAATTAGGCTTATTTTAGTTAACACACACACATTGAATACAGTCATCCCTTGGTATCTGTGGTGGATTGGTTCCAGCTCCTTCCATGGATAATAAAATTCATGGCTGCTCAAATCCTTAATATAAAATGGCACAATATTTGCATATAACCTATGCATATCCTCTTGTGTACTTTAAATCATCTCTAGATTTCTTATAATACTTAATACAATGTAAGTGCTATGTGACTGGTTGTTATTATACTGTATTGTTTAGGAAATAATGACAAGAAGAAAATGTCTGTATATGTTTCATATAGACGCAATTTTTTTCTCAAATATTTTTGAACCACAGTTGGTTGAGCCCATAAATGTGGAATCCACAGATACAGAGGGCCGACTATATAAGCTTTCAAGTGCAGATTTTAACACATAACATAGAGGTGAATAAAGACCAGTTGCTTAAATTACATACTGGCTTTCTATGTTCAATAGCATGGATTTTGATATTTCATAGTAAAAAGAGCTAGAACATTAAATAGAAGCCGTTATAAAAACATTTACCTTTGCTTCTTGATATTTATTATGTAAATATCCTTGGAGTTCTTCAGTGTATAATTAAAGTTCTTTTTTGATGACTTAAAATGCTTAAAAAATTTTTGCACCAATACAGAATGAAAACATGACAGCACCTTGATACTAACATTGAACACATCAATGTGTTTTAGGTGAATTTCAAAAATGCTCAGCATGGCAGAAACTCATGGAAATCTGGAATGACTTGGAGGTTAAAACACTAAAGGTGGCTTAGGAGACTTTAGGAACATAAAAGACGAAATGATGCAAGCAATTTTATCTCTGGGCAAACCAATCTAATGTTAATAAAAAAAATTTCCATGGCAACCTGATACAGAAGCAAAGGTGCAGAATAAAAAGATAAAGATTTCTTTATTTCTAACTATAGGTACTTTTGAAAATTTTAATCTTTACTGCGGCTTTTTGTTTTTAAACATCAATTGGGAGGCTTCACATTTTTTATTTTTATAATTCCCAAGATGGATACTGATGAGTCAGACTGACCAATCTGCTGATAAACTAGTTTCTAATAATCTTCACAGTCAGTCTGAAATACGTTACATAACAACATTTGGGAGCATATATTAATTCTAGCTCATAGTTAAGTGGTATTACTAGCTATTGATTTGTTATTTCCATCAGAAAAATACACAAAATAGAATCAGAGGCAAATGTTAACATATGAATCACTTACTAAACACAGCAGACAACTATAAAACATAACTGAATTTTCACACTAAAAACATGAGGAAACAAATGAAATTTATGAGATTTATAAGAAAATAATCTTGAAACCCTCAAATAAACTTCAAACTTAGACTATCAGGTCATTTCTTACTAAAAGTAACAAACAATTAAATCCAAAGATGTGTCTGCAATTTATAAATCCAATGTTTTAAGCATGGACACTTCAACAGACAAGTGCAGTGGCAATCGTACATTTTAAGCACAAATACTTCAACAGACAATATTATTTTCTGAAATAAAAGTCAGGATATTGTAATTCAAGTGCTGTGATAAAACAGTGTTATGGGACTACTTCAGGGACATACATGTCTATACGCACATGCACACACATACATACATAATTACATACACACATATACATATATATATAAAGTTAAAGAGCCACCGACTTTATCAAGTCTTCATTAGCCTTACAAAATACAAGATTTGTCATCTTCAGTTAAAAATGAAATTATATTTAGTAAAAATGCATGTTATGAGATAATCACATTTGTGCTAATTTTTTTCATCTTGTTCAACAATAGATTTACAAGGGTAACTGGGTCACACTGAATCAGTAATTTGTAAAATTAAAATTTTACAACACCCATATGTCCTTTTCCCTTTCTGGAATTTTAAATATTTCAGTATTAAAGAAAATCTTCATTGCAAAGTTAATCTTATTCTAAATTTTATAATTTTCTTTCAAATATGTTTATTCACTCTTCCATTCAAAAATATATAAACTAAGAAGAGAAGGAGGGGAAATAAGGGATACACAACCACCCTGGGGCATGGTGCTTTTGGAGAAATTTGACAAAGGGTAGAATACTGGGGTACCATGCTCACTCCTGGCGGGGAGGAAGGGCTCATCAGGAGCCTCAACCTTGCCTTCACACTACATACTTACGTGACGAGTCCTCACATGTACCCTATTACTCTAAAACCAACAAACAAAAAAATAAATATATAAACTAGGAATATACTCAAATAAAATTGTTTAAATCTTTAAATTTAAAATTAGGGCCTACTATATATTACACATAGTGCTAGGAACTGGAGATTCTGTAAGGAACAACAAAGATTTGCAGCCTGCTCCCCTGAAGCTTATATTGTACTGGCGGACACAGATTAAACACTAATACACAAATACGTCAATGAAATAATTGCAAGTCATGCTATAAAAGAAATAAATATAGGCCTGAAAGAGGTCCTTAGATATGGGAAGTCCTTTCTGAGGAGGTGGCATTTAAGCCAGATCTGAAGGGTGAGAAAGAAGGTGGTCATGAGAGGAGAACCAGGGAAAGAGTATTCCAGGTAAAGGAAATAGCATATAACAAAAGCTGGGTATGTTCCAGAAACTGAAGGAAGAGTTCAGTGTAATGAAGGGTAACCGGAGTATAGCAAGGGAAGAGGGAGTGACATGAAATGAGGTTGGAGAAACAGGCAGGGAGGGAATCATGTAGGGCCTTATTGGTTATAATCATGTTTTGATTTTTATTTTAATTGCAATGAGAAACCATCAAAAGAATATAAGCAGAGGAGTGACAAAATCTTATTTAGGAAGGTAGATCTTATTGCTGTGTTGAAATGGACTGGGAGAAGCAATCTGCCAGAATTATGACCGGAACAACAAGAAGAGTAAGGAAAATGTTTTTACTTGGATGAACACAGAAATAATAAAATGAAAATACAAGAAAATTGAATTTCAATTTTGTTGTATATTTTTGACCAAAGAGAATAAACCTTATATCAAAACAATAAAGCAAATTAGATTAAAAATAAGTAATAAAGGACTTTGGCTTTTAGTCAAGATGGAGAAATAAGGGTCAGATTTTCCTTCTTGCCTGAAACAACCAAAAATAAAACAGGAAAAATATACAAAATAGTGATTTTTAAGATACTAGATAATAGGCAATGAAAGATACCAATCCCTCAGAAATAGGAAACAAATGAAATGAGCCCTAGAACTACCCTAGCTTGTTGCCTTTCAGAGAGTTTCCAGGTTGCATGCAGAGAGGGTGACCCTAGTTGGAGCTCAGCAGAAACCCTAAGTTGAGGAAATGTATCTGAAGAGTCAGGGAGGCCAAGGCAGTATGAGTTTGCAGAACAGCACACTGGAGAAGAAAAAACCACACTGAGAGAAATGCAGAGATCTGCAGAAGGTTCCCTTTGAGTGTTCAGCAGATTATTGATCAGTGCACAGATGTAAGGAGACTAATTGACGCTGAGGAAAGAATCACTTGAAAGGACAGAGAAAACAGTGCTTGGTATTCACACAGGGCTGGGAACTAAAATACTTCATAACTTACAGGTATAGCGTAGAATACTCAGAAGTGTCTTGCTCAGTAGTGAAGAATAAGTGAACTTAGACTAAATACTGTTCTGGTAACAACTAATGGGTCTTAAAAGCAAAACTGGAGATCAAATGGTTTTTTTCCCCAAGTAATATAACTGCATCCTGGCACACAGCTAAAGGATATTTAAAGGCATAAACAAATATCCAGGATTCAATAAGAAAAAAATTCACATGTCTAGCACCCAATAAAAATGATTAAGCATGCTAAGAAGCAGGAAAATACAACACATAATGGGAAGAAAAATCAACCAATCTTGGATGAATCTCCAGGGAATTATGTTGAGTGAAAAACCACTCCCCTAAGGTTTTAGGCTCTATACTTTCATTTATATAGTATTTTGGAAAAAACAAACTTTTATAAGTGGGGAACAGATTAGTTGTTGGATGGGAGTGGGATGGAGGCAAGAGAGACATGAATGTGGTTATAAAAGGGCAACATGAAGGATTCTTTGGGCAATGATTCAAATCTGTATCTTACTGTGAAGGTAGACACATGAATCTATACATGGGACAGAAAACTGACAAGGGTACACAGTATTTCTATATATTTTTTCCTCTCTTTCTCCCTCCCCCTCCTGCTCTCACCCCCTGCTTTCCCTTGGAGTTGGGGTCTCACTCTGTTGCCCAGGCTAGAGTGCAAGGGTATGATCACAATGATCATGACTCTTGGCAGCCTCAACCTCCTGGGCTCAGGTAATCCTTCCACTCAGCATCCTAAGTAGCTGGAACTACAGGCATGCACCACCATGTCTGGCTAATTTTTTCATTTTTTGTAGAGACAAGGTTTCGCTATGTTTTCCAAGATGGTCTCAAGTTCCTGGGGTCAAACAATCTGCCGGCCTTGACCTCCCAAAGGGCCTACGATTACAGGCGTGAGCCATTGCATCTGGCTGTATTATTTCTTAAACTTGTATGTTAATCTACAATTAGCAGAAATTTCAATTAAAAATTAATCAGTTGAAACTTATCCAGAACTGACACAGGTTTTAGAATTAGCAGACAAGAACATTAATATAGTTAATATAAATATTTCATCTGTTTAAAAAGCTAAGCTGTGAAAGATATTTTTAAAAAGAGCAAAACAACTTCTACAGATAAAAACTACAATGTCTGAGATGAAAAATACACTGGGTGGGATTAACAGCAGGCTAGATGTTGCAGAAGAAAATATTAGTGAATTTGAATGCTAAAGATAGAAACTATCCGAAATGAAATGGAGAGAGAGAAAAGAAACTGAAATTAAAATGAACAGAGCATCAGTGATCTGTAGAACAATTCAGGTGGTCTACTGTGTGTGTAATCAGAATCCCCAAAGGAGAGAAAAGAGCAGGGGACAAAACACATTTTGAAGAAATAATGGCTGAAATGCTTCTTGACATGATGAAAACTATAACCCACAGATCCAAAAGGCACAAGAAGCATGGGGAAAAAAAAAAAAAAAAACCACCCTAAGGCACACCATAATCAAATTACTCAAGACTGCTGACAATGCAACGTCTCAAAACACTGTCAGAGATGTTATATACAGAGGAACAAAGTTAAGGATGATAGCAGGTTGCTCAATTAAAACAATGTATGAGAAGATGCAATGGGGTCTCATTTTTGAAGAATTAAAAAGCAAAACAAAACCTTGTCAATGCAGAATTCTATATACAGTAAAAATATCTTTCAAAAACTAAGGTGGTCTAAAGACTTTTGTAGATAGACAAAAGCTAAAAGATTTCATCACTAGCATACCTGTTTTGCAGGTAATGGTAAAGAAAGTCCTTCAAGCAGAAGTAAAATAATACCAGATTGTCCGAATCTGAGACAAAGAAATAAAGATCACCAGAAATGGTTATTATATGGGTAAACATATATTATCTGTTTCTTATATTTAACATTTTAAAAAGAATTGCCCACTTAAATTAAAGTATAATAATGTAGTGTGGGGTTTATAACACATAAAAGAGTAAACTATGTGACAACTATACCACAAAGTCAGATAGGGAGAAATGCAACTATATTAATTAAGGTTCTACCAGTGTAAGTGAAGTGATATACTACTTCAAGGTAGATGGTAAGAAGTTAAAGATGTATACTATAAACTCAAAACAAGCACTAAAATGGCAAAAACAGTTATAGCTAAAGAGCCAACAAAAAGGATGAAAATTGGATCATAAAAAGTACTCAACAAAAAGGGGGTAGAAAGAGAGAGAAAAAAAGAACAAAGAATAAATGGGACAGATAACAAAAAGATAGACTATATCAACAACCATATTAAATGTAAATGATCTAACTACTCCATTGAAAGGCAGAGTTTTCAGATTGTATTTAAAAAGCAACATCCAACTATATACTGCCTACAAAAATCACATTTTAGGTCGGGCGTGGTGACTCAAGTCTGTAATCCCAGCACTTTGAGAGGCAAGGCGAGAGGACTGCCTGAGCCTGTGGGTTCAAGACCAGCCTGGGCACCATGATGAGACTTCGTCTCTACAACAAATAAAAAAATTATCTGGCATGATAGTGTGCGCCTGTAGTTCCAGCTACTTGGAAGGCTGAGATGGAAGGAACACCTGAGCCCAGCAGGTTGACACTGGGGTGGCGGTAAGCATGCTACTGGTAAAAACAGTCAGTTAAATTTAAGAGGATGTTTACGTAGTCTCAAAATATCTCCTTCCAAATACTTATTGGTTACAAAAGGGAACATAGCAATTTTACAGTGCAGAAAACCAATAGGTACCCATAAACCAAGTGATCAAGGTTATTATCAGTAATAATACATCAACATCAGGTGTCCCTGCTATAATGCACTGAGAGCACATCACTTCCCTTCCAAGTATTTGTCCCCCAAAGGCATAATCTCCATCTAATCAGAAGAAAACATCAGATGAACTCAAAGTGAGGAACCTTCTACAAAATGCAAAATGCCAGAATAGTACTGAAAGTGTCAAGATCATTGAAAGATAAGCAAGAGACTAAAGAATTACATTAGAGGAGACTAAGGAGAAATGAAAAGTAAATGTAATATTGGATGCTGGATTGGCTTCTGAAACAGAAAAAGTACATTAATGGAAAAACTGGTGAAATCAGAAGAAAGTCTATATTTAGTAATATTATAACTGCTAATTTCTTAGTTTTTTATAACTGGATTGTAGTTAGGCAGGATGTTAACATTAAGTGAGGCTAGGTAAAGGGTATATGGAAATGTTCTGCACTATTTTTGCAACTCTTCTTTCTCTAAGTCTAAAATATTTTTAAAATAAAAATTTTTTTAAAAGAATAAATCATAAGCTCAGATAGGTGAAGAAATAATAGCAGATCTTTCACCTGCTTTAAATTAGGTCAAGCATTTTGACCCATATGATTTCCTGGAAGAAACGAATGCAAGAGCCAGGAGATGAAATGACTGGATTGAAGATGGTAATCTTTGAAGAATTATAAAGATAGAAGTGATGCTGGAAGGCGAGAAAATAAAACTATTTCTATTTTTTTCTAAAAAGGAAAAGAATGTGGAGACTTCAAATTATAAACCAGCCAGGCTGTAGGCCATGTTGGTAAACTTTGCCAGATTTCTAGAAGGCATTAATGAGCAGATAATTGTACATGTGTCTAAAAAGGAAGACAGTGATGACTGTGGGCTAGTTTGGCTTTACCAAGAACAAACCAAATGTCAGACTAACCTCAATCATTTTCTGAAAGACTTACTTGGTTAGCAGATCTGAAAAATAATGTAGACATAGTTAATTTTATTTCAAGAAAGCATTTCGCAAAATCATCCAAAATCTCCTTTTGGATCAGACAGCAAAATAAGAACTAGATCATATCTCAAAAGTCAGATATACTTATTATTGACTGAATGACCATTCACAAATTTATGGCTCAATTTTCTCTTAGAGAGAGTTTTCTACTGGCAGACCAAAAGGCTTTCTCTGCAGTTCCATTCAAATAAACATTATTTTCCATTAGCTAGGATGATGATACTATGAACTATATGGATACACTGAGCTAGGAGAATGAATGCAGAACAGAATTAGAAGCCAAATATTTGTAGGGAGGCTTAAAAAAAAACACTTTAAGAATAAGATTAAATGGAACATGGAAGAGAAATAATTTATAAGATATGATATAAAAAAGACTTTTTGGCTAACTGCAAGTTCAGTAAGCCTACTCATATAATATAGTTAAATAGAAGGGCTAATAGGATTGCAGTTATCAGAGAATGATACAAAGTAGATCTGTGCTTCTACAGTGCAGTTACTGTGCTTTGCAGGAGGCAAGTGAAGCCTATTATTTGGCCTTTTTGAAGACACCAAACTGTGTGCTATCCAAGCCAAGTGTGTAACAATTATGCCAAAAGACATCCAGCTAGCACACTGCATACACTGCGTATGTGGAGAACATGTTTAGGAATCCACTATGATGGCAAACATTTTATTGTTAACTTTTTTTCCCTCTCTACTTCCTATTTTGGTAGTTAAGAAGCCTAGATATTTTTTCCCATGGAGTCAAAAGGTACCTAAGTGCATGACTGTGAGTGGAGAAATAGTGTACAAAAATCAGATATTGGCAGCTTTTCCATTTTTACTTGTTTGTGAATTTTTAATATAAATGTGGGGATGTAAAGCATCAATACAAATCAAAATGTTCAGGGAATCAATTTCAGTATTTTAACTTTGTAACAATTGAAAATAAACCTATAAAATTTTTCTGGAAAATGACAGCATTGGGACTTTTCAAAAACAAGCCTATTTCTTACTGACATCAACTAAAAGATATTTGCAACATTTTAATCATACAGTAGATTCTATCCACTCACTGTGCTCTGTCTTCCATGCTGTTCCTATGAGTTTGCTATTAAAATACAGACTATTTTTTTAAAAAGAGAGAGAAAGGGCAGTGAAATAAGGACTAAAAAATATCCACTGGATATGTCCATTAGAAGACCACTGGTTCCCTTGTAGAGAGCAGTTCCAGGAATATAAAAGAAAGGGAACCCCAATTTTATGGGATAAAAAGTTAATGAGAGATGAAGATATGAACCCAGCAAGTATCAAATATGACGAAGAAAAAAGAAGAATGAGTTGAAAGTAACTGGACAAAAACAAGATAGAGAAAGGATTTTTTTTTTAGAGTGACATGACAAAATTAAAGTATAAGATGAAGGAATTAATAGAGTGAAACTGAATGAATAAGAACTAGAGGACTACTGGTGATTGCTAGAGCCTATTCTACCAGGACATCTCTTAAAGAAAATGTCCTGCTCACAGCCCTTGCCCACAATAGCCACCGGGGAGAGGAGAACCTATTCAGTAAATGATGCTGGGAAAGCTGGCTGACCATATGCAGAAGACTGAAATAAGACCCTTACCTATCACCATACACAAAAATCAACTTTAAATGCATCAAAGACTTAAATGTAAAACTTCAAACTATAAGAACCTTAGAAAATGCAGGAGACACCCTTATGAAAATTGGAACTGGCAGCCAATTTCTGATCAAAACCCCAAGTGCCCAAGCCATAAGAGATAAGATAGACAAGTGGGACCTTATCAAACTGAAAAGCTTCTGCAAAGCCAAAGAAACCATCAAGAGAGCAGGGAGACAGCCCACAGTCTGGGAAAAAATATTTGTCAACTGTATATCTAACAAAGGCCTAATATCTACAAGGAACTAAAATGTGCCGAAAAGAAGCAAACAAACAGCCCCATTACCAAGTGGGCAAAATATATGAACAGACACTTCCCAAAAGAAGACAGACGAGCTGCCAACAGATACATAAAAAAATGATCAGCCTCATTAGTCATCAAAGAAATGCAAATTAAAACCACACTGAGATACCACCTAATACCAGTCAGGATGGCCATCATCCATAACTCAAAAAACAGATGCTAGAGAGGATGTGGGGAAAAGAGAACCCTTCTACACTATTGGTGGGAGTGTAAACTAGTACGATCTCTGTGGAATACTGCCTGGTGATTCCTAAAAGATCTAAAAATCAATCTTCCATATGTCCCTGCAACCCCCCTATTGGGTATATACGCGGAGGAACTCAAATCACTCTATGCAAAAGATACCTGCATATGAATGTTTATTGCAGCACTATTTACAATAGCAAAAACATGGAATCAACTATGCTGCCCATGGAAAGAGGATTGGTTTAAAAAAATGTGGTACATACACATGCAGCCACAAAAAAGGACAAAATTATGAACTTTGCAGCAACTTGGATGGACTTAGAGTTTATAATACTGAGTGATCTATAACAGAAACAAAGAACTGAGTACCACATGTTCTCACTCATAAGCAGACCTTGAACAATTATCATTATTCTATAAGGAAGAGTTTTGCAGTAGTTGGAAACTGCTGGGGTGGGGGGGACAGGATTGGCAGTAGTGGGAAACTACCAGGGGTGGGAGGGGTACACCTCATCAACCTTGGTGTCTGCATAGTAAACATTTATATACATAACCCTGAATTGTACTCCACATATTCAAAATGAAAAAAAAAATTTTTAAAGAAATTTTCTTTATGAAAAGTATGAACTAAGAATATGGAAAAAATTGCTTGATTAGTGATGGAAACTCAGATAAGGGTAATGGCATCAAAAGAAAGAGTGGTGCAGCAGCAATGAGCTAGGTTAAAGCTGATGTTACACAAAACAAAAAACCAAGAGTGGCTAAAGGAGGCATCTGTAAGGCAGAACACAAGGAAGCTAGCTTTTAGAGTTAGCAGAATAGGGGAAAGATGTGTGAAGAGAGGCTCCATGCAAGACCGTGTCCTCTAAGGAGAGACAGAAAAGAACTGCCTTCGTATCTGATAGCTCTCCACTTATGCTCCATTGGTATCCTTATAATAACTCCCGTTTTTCTCTTAGTATGAATGGGATTTCTATTCCTCACATCCACAATTCTAACACTATTACAGGGACTAGAAACAAGGCCATGGAGGAGATAGAAAAGGAAAAGTCAAGGTGGAAAATGGTGGCCTCAAACAATAATGGAAAACCTAATCATCAGTGACCTTAGGACAGAAAGTAAGAACAGGTGTTGATGCAGGAGCTAAAGAAAGTTCATAGCATATATACCAGAAAACAAAAAGGTTTAAAATTAAATGAGTTAAGCATCCAACCAAACAAGTTGGAAAAGAGCAAGCCCAAAGAAACAAAAAAGAAATGATAAATATAAGAGCAAAATGACAACATTAACAACAATAACAACAAACAAGAAAGAGTATCAAACCAAAACTGATTACTGGAAAAGATTAATAAAATAAGCAGACTTCTGTTGAGACTAAAAAAGACAAAAGAGAGAATTGCAAATTAAGTACAGAATGAAAAAGGGGAAATAACTGTAGATACTATAGATATTAAGAAACAGAAGAATGGTTATTATGAACAACTACATATTAAAATATTTGACAATGAAATGAAATGGATAAATCCTCCCAAAATATGAAGTATCAAAATTTTTATAAGAATAAAAAACTTGAATGAGTAATAAAGAAGCTGAAATGATTGTAGAAGACCACCCCCTCTCAAGAAACCCCAAGGTAAGACGGTTTTGCTAGTAGTTCTACCAAATTTTCAAGGTGCAATTAATTCCTATTTTGAATTGTTCCAGAAAATATAAAAAGAGCAAAAGTCACACAAGTTATTTATAAGACAAATATATCTTGATTCTAATACAAGATTAAAATAATACCACAGAAAACAATATAGTCACACAGTGAATTTAGGATATCAGAAAACAAGAATGGACTCCAAATGTTTATTGATGCAAAAATGCACTTGCTATTTATAAATCAGAAAATTTGTAACTAGCAGTAAAAAGTATAAATAACATAGTAGACAGTAATAAGTTAATATTGCCTAAATGTCTATATTAGTTATAAGCCTGAGCTTTTTCCTTCTAATTTAAAATTACAATGTATCCTCAGTGGGTCTCAGCAATTCTTTTTCTAACCCTTAACTTGCCAACCTCCCCTCCGCAGCCATTGTTACTGTTACTAATCCCCTAGGTGTGTCAGAGTTTAACATGAACACCAAGAACATCTGTTCTATCTGCAGTTCATCTGAAGGGAGGATGTACTTTAAAAGTTGGTAAACTTAAGGCTAAGATGAGGCTTCCCAAACCAGGATAAAAGTGAGAAGAGACAAGATGTCTGCTGCTGGCTTCTGAAATCTGTTATGTCTGGTTAACTTGAGTTAGGATAACTCACTGGTACATAGGAACCAGTAAAATTAGCAGTTTGCTCTCTTTGATTCTTGGGGTGCACAATCTGTTTCTCAATATGGCTTCAACATTAGCTCTGCTAATCTGTCAAGACTACATAGGTGAGAGATATCTTTGGAAAAAGAAAATGTCAATCAAGACTATGTCATTTTACTGTGTATTTTAGTTAGTCTCAGTAATATACTGTTTAATTAATTTCAGACTTTTGACTGTTGGAGATGATTTACTTCATATAAATGTTGTAGAAGATTGAAGAAAAGATTCTGAAACCCATGGAAAACAGAATAGGAGGATATAAATTTAAAAGATTACTTAGGAATACTTTCCCACAGGATTGCCACACTTCTTAACTCTATAACATGCTGTTAGTTTCTTTTTTTCCTTTTTCCAGAAACTCTCACAAGATTGAGAGCTGAATAATTTTAGAAGGACTTTATCTTTAGCTCCCTTTAGTCTCTATATAACAAACAGAATATCAAAAGGTCTATAGCCTATAATGTTTCTAGAACTAACTAAATCCCAGAAATGTAGAAAAGAAATATACTATAACTCTTAGCAGAGAATTACAGGCTATATTTCAGAGGTTAAAGGTCGGTAGATTTTTAAAAATGTCTCCAATTTGCAATTAATAAGTAAAAGTGAATCTTTCATTGGAACCATTATTCCCTAAGTTAATAATGGACTAAATATTTCTTTAAATAAATCAAGAAATAGTAATTCTTAAACTCACTATACTGAGAAAGAATGGGTTAGATTTTAGGAATGCATCCATACTCCAGGCCTGATGACAACAAACACAAGGCAGTAACAGGCTGTAAAGGATGAAGAAAGTTCTTCAGGTAAACTAGTGTAGAGAAGGCCTTTTAGCAAAGAGCCAGAGTTGAGGCTATTTCCCCTTGGTTTAAGTTGCTATTTGATTTAAATTAAAGCATAAAAGAACTGTCAGACAGCTAAAATATTCTCAAGAAAAGCTTGGAAAATGAAACACCTCTAAAAAGTCAGGGAACAAAGATTGTTCAGTACTTATGCTATGGTGTACATTAGTAGTTCTTAAACTGTAGGGTGATTAAGAATCACCCTACAGTTTAAGTATTCCTCGTGAAAATGAAGATCTCCAGGCAAAACTGAGGATATTCTGATTGAGAAGGTCTAGGGTAGTATTTAGACTTCTGTATTTTTAACAAGCATCGCTGGGTAATTTTGATAGAGGTGAAAGCCTAGATATGACATATTGTAAAACACTGGCCCTTAATATCAAAAAGACATTGAGTTTGGAAGTTTTCTAGTTGATTCTGTTAATAAAAACCAATCAATTCCCCTAACAAAGATTTGGAATTTGAATCATGCCGTTACTGTATATTGTCTCCATTGTTATTATAGAAATAACAATGGCAATAATGAAATGTGATATTATGTCTTGCAAGACTCCTATTCTAACATAAATTTTGTCTATATTATTAGAAAAAATAAATATGTGCAATAAATAGCACCACTTGTATAATAAAAATGAACGAATTTCTATTTTTTGAGACCAAAAAAATATATACAATGTACTATAGAAGACTGTCAGGTAATCTACAACAAAAAAGTTAAATGTCCCATTTATTTTCCAATAATTCTAACATAAGTCAGAGAGAACTGGAGGAAAACACAGGCCATACAATGGTCAACAAAAATATCCTTTTATAGAATACATGTTGCATGCCTTTATCCCTAGATGAGCAAATGCAAAACCTAAGGCAAATGGATATTAACTTACCTGTTTTCAGAACAATGATTTGTAAATATTTACTTTTATCTGGCAACTTCATTAATACATCTATTAGCTTTCAGGCTATTAAGCTTTGACAAGATACAGAATAACTGAAAAACATATGCCTATGGTAAAAACATCCATTAATTCTTACCTACATGCTCTCTAAAATCAGGAAGATGAACATGTTAGATGGGAATGCTGTCTGCTGATAAGAAACCCATTCCTTGTTTTAGGTGATCTCCAAAGTATATTAGTTGTGAAATATATGACATCAAAAGAAAAGCATTCGAAAGTCAAACATTACATTCAGGCAAGAAAAAGGTTCAAATAGTATAAATTACCTCAAATCATCTTGGTATTTGCTAAGATCCCTAGTATTCTGTGCAGAAAAATATTAAGTCATTGAGTCATTTAGTCTGAGCAAAGCAAGGAAATGTAAAAAATATAGCTGCAAATTAAATCTGTAAATATTTTAATTTGTGTGCTAAAATATAAACTCATCTAATAAAACTATTTTAGATATGGATTTTTTCCCTAGTAAGTACTTTTCTTTAAGATTGGTTTCTAAAACATCTAAAAAGTAATCAACTTTTTTTAAGACCCTTTTTATGGAACAAAAAATATCTTGAAATATGACTTGAGACTATCTAAGAATAAGGTATTCAGAAACCTCAGAATGTTTTCTTCTCTTGTCTCTTCCATTACTAGGTTTATTAAAGAGTCCTGGGAGTTTCAATTTACTGACTTGAAATGTAGATTTCAGACTTATGCATAGTAATCTGTGAGTTTGCCCATTAAAGGCTGCAACTATTTCTATCCTGTATAGGCACTTTTAATTGCTTTGAAAAATATAAGCAGAAATTCCAAAGGGGTTAACATGAAAAACTTAACACCAAGGATAGGTGTGTGGGGTGCACATTCTAGTTAACATTTTATTTTATTTTTTGAGTCTGGGCTCACTCTGTCCCCCAGATTGGAGTGACTGGCATAATCACAGCTCACTGTAGCATTGACCTCCTGAGCTTAGGCCATCCTTCCATCTCAGCTTCCTGAGTAGCTGGGGCTATAGGTGTGTGCCACCACAACTGGCTAATATTTAACATTTTTTGTAAAGACGAGATCTCGCTGTGTTACCCAGGCTGGTCTGGAACTCCTGGGCTCAAGCAATCCTCCTGCCTCGGTCTCCCAAAGTGCTGGGAAAACAGGTATGAGCCATCACACCAGGCCTCATTTAATATTTTAAAATAAAAAATTATTGTTATAGACTGATTTGAGTTCTCCAGAAATGTTGAAACATGCACCCCCAAAGTGACTGTAATTGGAGATGGGCCTTTATGGAAGTAATGAAGGTTAAGAGAGGTCATAATTGAGGGGCCCTAATCTAACAGGCCTGTTGTCCTTATAAAAATTAGGAAGAGACAACATGGGTGTTCCTGAACAGGGAAAAGGCCACGTGAGGAGATACCGAGAAGGTGGCTATCTGCAAGCCAAGGAGACACCAAGCCTGCCAGCACCTTGATATGGGATTCTAAACTCCACAACTGTGAGAATATAAAATATCTGTTGTTTAAGCCACCCGGTTTGTGGTATTTTTTTATGGCAACCCTAGGAAACTAATATAATTATATTATGCATGAAATATACATAAACATCTGAGCTATGAAGTATAATAACGTAAATGCCTACGAATCTATACTAACTTTCTAATCTCAAACTCCCTGCCCCAGAGGGAGCCATTATCCTAAATTTGATATTCATCATGCCTTTGCTTCGGAAAAAAGTATCATCCCCTATGTAAGTATCTCAAAACAATATTTTTTTTGTTCCTTTGGTCAAGTTGTCTATTCCTCTGCCAATACCACCCTTTCTTAAATCCTACAACTTTATAACAAATCTTGCTTTTTGACAGAGCACATTCATCTGCCTTATTCTTCTTTAAGAGTTTCTTAGCTATTCTAGGCTCTTTGTTTTTCCACAGAAAGTTTCGACCCAAGTAAAATTCTTCAAAAACTGTTAGGATTCTTCACTGGAATCACACTGAATTAGTCATATGAATCAATGTGGAGGGAATTGATATGTTAACTATATTGGATCTAATATTTTAACACAAACTCTATTTAGATCTTTAATGTTGCTCAATAAAGATTATAGTTTTATTATAGAAGATCTTGTACACTTTTGTTATTTTTATTTCTATGTACTTTATATCTTTGTTAGAGAGACTCCTTTTTATATTCTCTGGAAGAGTTATTTTAAAATGACCTTTATTTGAAAGGTCAGAGGTCAGATGTAACCATGTAAACATACTGTTTCTAATGAGGTTTTAACTTGATTCTTTAATAATTACAGGACTATTTTGGCTTTTAGTATTTCCTTGATTCACTTCTGATAGGGTATAATTCTTGTAAGTGGGTATACTGCATCTAAGATTTCACAATTTATTGGCATAGTTGTTCATAGTATCCTCTTATCTTTTAAATCTCTACTTAACCTATAGGTGTGTACCCCTGCTTTTTGTTACTGATATCATTTATTTCTGCTTTTTTTCTCTTTTATTTTTAACAGATTAAACTTCCAGAGGTTTGTCAATTTTATAGTCTTTTAAAAGAACTAATTTCAGGTTTTGTTGATCCAATTGGCTGAATGTATGTTTTCATTTCATTAATTTCTGCTCCTTATTATCTCATTCTTACTTTTAAAAAAGCTGTTGTTCATTTTCTAACTCATTAAATTGAAGGCCCAGGTCATTAATTTTCAGCCTCTCTTTCTCTAATGTAAGCATTTAAGGCTACATAAGCCATAAATTTTACAAGTTCAGTTTTTGTCCAGCTAAAAGTATTCTTTTTTCATTCATGAGTTACTGAAAGATTAAAAAAAAACATTTCCAAATGTATAATCATTTAAAAATATATATTTTTGCTACTGACTTTCACTATTTGTCAGTAAATATGGTCTGTGAGATAATTCTTTGAAATTTATTGAGACTCTGTGTGGTGAAACTATGGCCAGTTTTTTTTTTTTTTTTTTTGGTTTTGTTTTGTTTTTTTTTTTAGTTGGATTATCACAATCACCCAGACAGGAGTGCAGTGGCCGCTCCCGGCCACTGCAGCCTTTACCTGCTGGTCTCCGGCGATCCTTCCGCCTCAGCCTTCCAAGGAGCTGGAACTACAGACACGCGCTACCACGCCCGGCTAATTTTTTTTTTTGATTTATTGTAGAGATGAGGTCTCGCCAAGTTGCCCAGGCAGGTCTCGAACCCGCGGGTTCAGGCAATCCACTCACCTCAGCCTCCCAAGGCGCGGGATTACAGGCTGAGCCACCGAGCCCGGTTTTGGCCAGTTTTTGTAATTGGAAAATCACTTGAGAATGCATATTTCTCTAATTGTTGAATGCATAGTTCTAAACAGACATGTATATTAAGATTTATTATGAGTTTGTCAATTCTTTAATTTGATTGAATTTTATGTTATGAGGTTATGATATTAAGCAGATAAAGAGCCTTAATATTGTTATTTTTTTCCAGTGAATGAAACCTTTCATTAATATGCAGTGCCCTCCTTATCTCCAGTCATGCCTGTCACATTAAAATTGATGCCAACATTGCTTTAGTTGTTATTTTCCTGGCATAACTTTTTGCTATCCTTTTATTTTCAAACTTTTCACATCGTTATAGTTTTATTTATTTGTTTAAAACATTTCATTTTGTTCCTTCTATTGAATTGGACATCATACATTCCTTTTACAATCTTTTAGTGGGTTATCTTGGAAATTTTACTGGGCATGCTGATGATCCTTTGCCTGGATTTTCTGCTATTATTGCCTAATGTTTTATTTTTGTCCCTTTTATAAGCCTCTGAAATTAGATAAAATAAAAATATCTATTATTAGTAGTAGTTGTAATATTAGTAGTAATGATACTCTGTATTGATTTTATTAGGTTTACTCACAATTTACCAATTTTTTCACTCACTATTCTTTCTAGCAACTCAGACTTTCCTTTTGGAGTTATTTCACACTATTTCTGTTACTTTATGGATTTTTCTCTACATTAATTTTAGAGGTTCCTTTAGTATATGCCTTTTATTGGTAAACCCTGTTTTTGGTTATCTATCATTTTTTCATCCTTGGCTTGTAGGAACATTTCAGACATCCAATTTTAAGTTGACAAGTATTTTCTCTCAGCACTCTGTACATATTATTCCATTGATTTCTAGTTTCCATTGTTGCTGTTTAGAAGTTTGTGGTACATTTCAGTGTCTTTTCAGGTTATCTGTGTTTTTTTTCCCTTAAGCTGCTTTTAGCATATTTTCTTGTCTTTGATGACCTGCAGTTTTACCGCACTATCTCAAGGTATGGGTTTCTTTTTATTCCTCTTGCTTATTATATTGTGTTTCTACTATCTGTAGATACCAGTTCTTCACCATTACTGGACAATTATTAATCATTAGCTCTTTAAATATTATCTATTCTTCATTTCTTCTTTTTTTTTTTTTTTTTTTTTTTGAGTTGGAGTCTCACTCCGTCGCCCAGACTGGAGTGCAGTGGCCGCTCCCAGCCACCGCAGCCTCGACCTGCTGGGCTCTGGCGATCCTTCCGCCTCAGCCTTCCAAGTAGCTGGAACTACAGGCGCGCGCTATCACGCCCAGCTAATTTTTTGATTTATTGTAGAGATGAGGTCTCGCTTGCCCAGGCGGGTCTTGAACCCGCAGGCTCAGGCAATCCACTCACCTCAGCCTCCCAAAGGCGCGGGATTACAGGCTGAGCCACCGAGCCTGGCTCATTTCTTCTATTTTATCTTTGGGATCTTTAGTCTCAGAATTTTCACATTTTAGTCTACAGATCTCTATCTTTCTCTTATATTTTTTGTGTATCTGTCTTTCTACACTGTATTCGTCATTTAAAAATATCTCTCTTTCAATCCACTAATTCTCTCTTCAACTGTGTCTAAACTGCTGTATAACCCACTCTGACAATCATTTATCTGCTTACTCTTAAAGCCTTTGTTCCTACTCTTCTGTGTTCTGCTGTATGTTTTAGGAGCTAGGAATCGGCAAATGCCTAGCTTTTCTGACACATTTACTACTCAGTTCTTCTAATAAGAGGTACTCGTGGAAAATTATAAGAAAGAGTTGCTGTTCTAGCACTAGGAAATTTGGAAGTGTGAGAAACAGTAGCAAGTTTTTAATAATTCCAGCCCTGGTTAAAATGACACTAGTTGATACAAAACTGACTGCAACAGCATCTCAGAGGATGTAGGCCTGTGGGCTCCAACCAAGGAATGTTAGCAGCTTCTGAGCTCCAGATATTTCCTATTTTTTCTTTTTATTTGCTCTGACAGTTATCTTTTTTGCTTCTCTAGTTCTTTCTGACAGCCTTTGTAATCAATTCCTTGTATTATTTTTCTCTGTTTAAAATAACCAAAATAGTTTCTGTTTTCCTGACTAACATGCTTATTCATTAAGGATTTCTTTTTGATTTCAAAAATTATATTTTCTACTTTTTGAGTTCAAACATGCATGATTATTTCTTTAAATATTTAATATCTGTTTCTATAAATTCTATGTCAGCTAATTTCAATATCTGTAGTCCCTGGGGATCTAAATCTTTAATTTGTCATTTCTTTTCTCATTCATAGTGGCTTATTTCCTTATATGTTTTTAGGCCTTTGATTGTGAACTTACATGTAGTTGACATAATCTGTAAACAAAACAAAATAAGACAAAAAATGAAACCATCACCTGGGGGCCTAAAGTGAGAATTATTTCTTCCAGCTGCTCTGTCATGCTACTGGCCTACAGCTGTCTTTCTGGATTAAGTGTTATTTTCATTTGCCATTAAGACAATCCCACTTGTCCTTTATGTTTACTGTGAATGCTTTAATTTCAGTCCAAGTTTTTTTTTTTTTCTTCCACTGTTGAGATTTTACCTCTACAGATCCCAGCAATGAAATAATATTAAGTTTTAAGCAGGATTTGGTTGTTTTGTATTAGGACAGTCCTTCAGAGTAGATAATATGTTACATTACTATAAATGGATGTCCTGATAGTGATTTTCTACTTATTCCACTTATGTGCTATTTGGATATTTTCAAATGAGTATTATTATTTTTATAATAAAAATTCTACTTAAAAATTAGTATAGTACTATAGACTCTATCAAGATTGTATTATATCATTTTCTTTCCAATTAAATATTTAATTTTAACAAAAAAGAATAGAATATAAATACCAATTTCTTATGCTTAAATATAATATTTTCATATGCTGTAACCCAATCTCTCCAGATTCTTTTCATTTGGTGCAATAACATAAAATTGAAATCATGACATTATAGGCTGGGTGTGATAGTTTATGCATAATTCCAGCACTTTGGGAGGCCAAGGTAGGAGGATTGCTTGAGCTCAGGAGTTCAAGACCAGCCTAGGTGATACAGTGAATCCTCATCTTTACAAAAAATAAAAAAATTAGCTGAATGTAGGGGTGTATGTCTGTAGTCTCAGCTACTTGAAAGGCTGAGGCAGAAGGATCTCCAGAGCCCAGGAGGTCCAGGCTGCAGTAAGCTGTGATCATGCCACTGCACTTCAGTATGGGCAACAGAACAAGACCCTACTAAAAAAAAAATTGTGATATAAAAATAGGAAGATTCAAGCCACAAAACATTTGTTACTTTCCAAATGGATCCATGGAAAGCCAATGACAATATGTTTGTAATTACCTAATCACATATTTGCAAATAAATACTTTCCCTATACATATTACTAAAATATATCTAACCTAAACAGATTCTAGAATAATATTAGTTACAATTATAGGCACTATGTAGATACGTTAAGACACAGCTATCCAATTGTATAACTGAAAAAACTATTGATTACAACTAATGGCATTTCAAGACAGAATAAGATAAACATTTTATCTCTCTCTCTTTTTTTTTTTTTCTTTTGAGTTGGAATCCCACTCTGTTGCCCAGGCTGGAGTGCAGTGGCACACTTACGTCCACCGCAGCGTCACCTGCTGGGCTCCGGTGATCCTTCCTTCTCAGCCTTCCAAGTAGCTGGAACTAAAGGCACACACTACCATGCATGGCTAATTTTTTATTTATTGTAGAGATGAGGTCTCGTCAAGTTGCCTGGGCTGGTCTCGAACCTGTGGGCTCAGGCAATTCACTTGCCTCGGCCTCCCAAGATGCTGGGATTACAGGCTGAACCACTGAGCCTGGCTCTCTCTTTTTTAATAATAGAAAAACTTTGAGTATTTCTGGTAAGGAAAAAAGTTCTAACACAGCTGATGAGCTATTTATGATATAGTATAAAAACTAAAACTACCCTGATAAAAAACTGAATTATTTATTCTTCTTAAAATCAAGAAGAAAAAAATTTAATCATGTCCTCATTCATGCAAAGCTATAACTTATTAGGCAGTAAAAGAAATGCTTAAAATAAGGAAATGAAATGTTACTCTTCAACTTTGGAAAGGCATGCTCCTAAACTCTTAAAACAGGTTAGCAATTTTGGGGGTTAATGTGAAAAAGTAGCCATATGATTCAGGTCAACTTTGAAATTTATCAGGAAACAAAATGTCATTAAACTGCTTTTTTACTACTTTATCTTTTCTTAGAATAGTTAAGGATGAACATATAAAATAATTTTACTCACATACAATATCATTTTTAAGGAGTGAAAATATGTATAAATTAATGAATACTGCAAAATGCATTAAAAGGAAAAGGCTATTCATATGGCTTATCTACAGCTCCTTGCATACACTCTGAATTATAAAAGGAAATACAGGAAGGTTACTTATTTCCAGGCTCAATCCCAAATCTTGACTGTATAACAGCAAATTTCTGTATAAGGAAAACACCTTTTCAGTGTAAAATTAATGTAATGACAAAATGCATACTTTTAGTTCATTTGTTCTCATGATACCCTTCAGAAATATGTATTCACTTAATTCACCAGATTTCTCAAGTACAAAGTGCAAATGCAAAGAATGAATTAACTTTCCTTCTCTCTTCCTCTTTTAGGTTCCTACTATCCTTGAAGACTATCCTTGAAAATATCACTAAATTGGACAAGTGACCAAGTATTTAAAAAGTATTGTTTTCTTTTCTTTTTTTTTTTTTTTTGAGTTAGAGTCTCACTCTGTCGCCCAGACTGGAGTGCAGTGGTCGCTCCCGGCCACCACAGCCTCGACTGCTGGGCTCCGGCGATCCTTCCGCCTCAGCCTTCCAAGTAGCTGGAACTACAGGCGCGCGCTACCACGCCCGGCTGATTTTTTGATTTATTGTAGAGCTGAGGTCTCGCTAACTGGCACGGGTGGGTCTCGAGCCCGCGGGCTCAGGCAATCCACTCACCTCAGCCTCCCAAAGCGCTGGGATTACAGGCTGAGCCACCCAGCCCGGCTGCCATTTTAAATTTAGATAAAACCTTTTCTCCACAGTAAGCATTCCAATATGGCATCTCATTTTTCTTTTCTAGTTTCTTAGGAATTGAATGGGTTGTCATAAATTGCTCTCTTACTAGTCAATTTGATAAATTGATACCCATTTTCCCCATGAAAAATTTGAAGTAAAAAACAAGAGGCCTAACAATCTTGCTAGGGTCTCAATGCAGACCTGAATGTTGAGAACCTCTGCTCTAAGTGTCCACACCAATTACTTGAGCTGAACTCGACTAAGTCGTTGAACCCTTATGTTTTAAATGCATCCTGACTGGATAGGCCTTTATTTTTCTCATCTGTCAAGTGAGAATAAGGAGTAGTTTAGTTTATATGATTGCTTATGGTGGCCAAAAGTTGTTTATAACATTGAGTGATTGTATATGACCTGGTGCTGGGAAAGACATCAACAAACTAATATTTTTAATACAATCTCTATGTTTTCTGTGGTGTCTTTAACCACATTTGGGAAACTAGTCCAACTCCTAACATAAGATACACTGAAATACTATGAAGGGATCAATAGGCTAGCTCAGATTATGATATTTTAGAGAGATTATAAACGTTGATTTTGGTTCTTTCTTCAGTGAGCATTGAGATATATGAAAAGCAAACAGCGTGAGGAAAATAAGATGACTCACAATGAGATATAAGAAAAATTCAGACAAAAAAAGTAGGATAGTTGGCAGAGATCAGATACTTAGCTAAGAGAAAACAAACTTGGAAAGAAGTTTAGAAAGACTGGAAATGGTAGGCAGGATTTTCATTTTTGTAAAATTGATTTGTTATTTCTGGAAATGTTCTGTGTTTTATAAACATGGTGTATATATTAGTTGGATGCTAATTGTCCAGCTAGGAAAAACTCCTGTCCTCTAGAAAAAAGACGGATGCCCTCTGCTGTCATCTTATTTCCTTTTGCTTGGTGTCATAATAGGAGGGAGAGGGCAAAACCCAAGTCGACGTCGCCAGGGAGCCATGCTGAGGGCTCCTGGGTCAGCACCCGTGGCTGAATCACCCACCTGTGTCTGATGGTTTCACAACTTCCCTCAACTTCCCTCTGTAGTGAGTTCACATCATCATTCACGTACATAAGCATCATGCTTTTAGAAAGATTTCCATCATAATATCATCTTATAAAACTGTGTGCCATGAAAATTCATGAAAACTCCTGTATGCCGGAAGCACGTTCTTTATTTCTCTTGAAGTGAAACTAAAATGGGTTCCTTTGTTTATCAGGAAAAACCTCAGCCAGAAATTCTTTGGGAACTAATGAATAATATGTCCTTACTCAGTGAAGCAACTGGAAAGTTATTTTAAATGCATCCTGGCTGGACAGGCCTTGAATTGTTTTTTGTTTTTTGGTTTTTTTTCTCATTATTTTATCAAAGCATTTGGAAAATTCTGGCTGTAGATGGCAGCATCACACTAACGCATCCTTTCTAAAGTTTACCGTGGCTAATTTGTGAGAAAGATGCTAAAGGCTCTTTGGTGCTTGGAGGACTCAGTTCATTCACTAAAAAACAGCCGCAAGTTTTCTTTGTTGGGGGTGAAAATTTTCCTTGACTCTTTAAGCATCCGTTTCTAAAGTCATATGATCAGACTTATCCTCAAAGCTTTGAGCATGCTCTTCTAGTTGTGGGGTTTTGGGAGACACAATGTGTATTTTATTAGAGCTTCTGAAAATACCAATTGCAGGGCCTTTGAAAACACAGATTTGTCAGCATTTCACATTAATGGGCTTTTTATTTGTTTGTTTTTCATCCTGATTTATAGACAGCACCCCATTCCAGAGGCAATATATCTTCATTTAAATAACTTTCAAGTTATTTATGACTAGTGATGACTTTGAGGCTGGGGTGTTTTACTTTGTTTTATTTTTATTAACAGTTTCATTCTCCTGCTAGAGATAACAGCAGAGCCTAAAATAAAAGCAGTTTAGCAGAGTCCTCTAGATGATTGAAATAACTGGAGTTAATTGCATGACAGATCCAAATTTTTTGTAGTCTTTTTTCCATTTCCAGCTATATTCTGACTTAAATTTAAAACAAAATAAAAAATTAATCAACAAATAATGAAAACTCACTGTGTGGGAGACACAGTGGCTCATGCCTATAATTCCAGCACTTTGGGAGGCCAACGCAGGAGGAGGCCAGGAGTTCGAGACCAGCCTGAGCAGCATAGAGAGACTCCATCCCTACAAAAAAATTTAAAATTAGTTAGACATGGTGGCATGCACCTGTAGTACCAGCTACTGAGAAGGCAGAGGCAGTAAGATGGCCTGAGCCCAGAATTCTGAGGCTGCAGTGAGCTATGACTACACTACTGCACTCCAGCCTGAGTGACAGAGCAAGACCCTGTCTCTAAAAAGAAAAAGAAAGAAAACTCACTAAGTGACAGACACTATGTAAGGTTCTTTTATATCTTATTTTTTTTAACCCTTGCTACAAACCCTTAATTATTCTTATTTTGTACCTGAAGAAGTAAAGACAAAGATCTTCAGTGACTTACCCAAGACCTCATAGCTCATCGTGGTGGAGTTGGACTGAAATGCAGACTTTTTTTTTTTTGAGTTGGAGTCTCACTCCATCGCCCAGGCTGGAGTGCAGTGGCATACTCATGACCACCCCAGTGTCGACCTGCTGGGCTCCGGTGATCCTTCTGCCTCAGGCTTCCAAGTAGCCGGAACTACAGGCACGTACTACCAGGCCTGGCTAATTTTTGATTTATTTTACAAAGTCTTGCCAAGTTGCCCAGGCTGGTCTCAAACCCGCGGGCTCAGGTAATCCACTCACCTTGGCCTCCCAAAGTGCTGGTATTACAGACTGAGCCACCAAACCCGGCGAGAAATGCAGACTTTTTTTTTTTTTTTTTTTTGAGTTGGAGTCTCACTGTCGCCCAGACTGGAGTGCAGCGGCCACTCCCGGCCACCGCAGCCTCGACCTGCTGGGCTCCCGCGATCCTTCCGCCTCAGCCTTCCAAGTAGCCGGAATTACAGGCGCGCGCTACCACACCCGGCTAATTTTTTAAAAATTTATTGTAGAGATGAGGTCTCGCCAAGTTGCCCAGGCGGGTCTCGAACCCGCGGGCTTAGACAATCCACTCGCCTCAGCCTCCCAAAGGCGCGGGATTACAGGCTGAGCCACCGAGCCCGGCTGAAATGCAGACTTTTTAATGATAAGATTAATTCCTTCAGAACCATTACAGTCACTTCTCTGAGAAGACAGACCAAGAAGTAGGACCAGAGAGCTTCAAGACTGGTCCT
>CAUYQG010195416.1:0-39935 GCA_963574415.1 Tarsius wallacei
CTCAGCCTTCCAAGTAGCTGGAACTACAGGCGCGCGCTACCACACCCGGCCAATTTTTTTTTTTTTTTTATTTATTGTAGAGATGAGGTCTTGCCAAGTTGTCAGGCAATCCACTCACCTCAGCCTCCCAAAGCTTCGGATTACAGGCTGAGCCACCGAGCCCGGCTCTCTTTTTTGTTAATAGATTTGCGATAGATTGTTCTTGGGTTATTGTTTTGCTCTTGAGGTTGGTGAGACTCCTTTAATTTGTAACAGGAGAAATAAATGTTTGTAGAAGAGATTTCTAGAGAATTGAGCTGAGATAAAAAAAGGAATGCTTTGAATGCTGATCTCAGTTATATCAGCCTGTCTGAGGAAGGTCCACCAAAGCATCACATTTGCCTGTATAATCAGACCCAGTGAAAACAGCACTGTGACACTTATTACTGAAACTAATACTACTTTGATATGTAAGGCTAGCATATGCACTACAATTATATATACTTTATAATAATTCTTAAACTAATTTTTAAAAAATTGTACACACCAAGAATGATGAGTTTCTCTTTGTATTATACATATGTCTGCTATGTCATTTGGGGGAAAGAAGAATGTATTCAGAATAATTAGACAAAGGAGCCTCTTCATTTCCTGCCAATGTTAAGGCTGTTCTTATGTAAATATTGGCATATGAGTTCCTAAGTCAAAGAGAAGCCAAAAGAACGCTGTGATAAAGGAAGGAAAACACACAAGTGAGACTCTGACTCAAAAAACCAAACCAAACCAAAACAAAACTTTATATACATTGTCCTTTATGATTCTCATAGTTATTTTCCAGTGTGGGTTGTGACCTTACCTTACAGAAGAAAAAACAGAGCTTGCATTACATGTGTACAAAGAAGTGGAACTTCAATTTAAGCCTAGTTTTGCCTGAATCCAAAGAAATTTCTCTTGTTAAAATGTCCCAGGAAGATCAATATATTGAGATCTGTTGCTTTTTCCACTTATTTGAGGCATGGAGACTGTGGAGGAATCATGTAGCTCCCTTGATGCTCTATAATCTTCTTGTTAGATATGTGTTTGTCACCTAACCAGGAAAAAGAAAGAGACTGGATTAAATAGATAATCCCAATTTGCCTCAACTAATATTAGTATGAAGTTGTTGGACAATGGAAAGATGTCAATATTTAATCACTAGAGAGTTTTAACATCATTTTTAGAAAATTATTGTGTTGTGGCGCTTTTCTTTCAATGCTGTTATTACATGCTAAGTATTTTAGTTGACATTATCAAATAACTCTCTTGGAAAATTAGTGGTATGACTTAGGTTAGCATTGGGTTCCCTAATCGTCATTGAGTGAAATAGACATATGTTGAGAAAAAATAGACAACTGACCCTGAGCATAGGCATAATACCTAAGAGGTTAAGATTCATAGCACACCTCGATGTGTTCATATAAACTTGATAAGAGAAGGAATGTGTTTTCTTCAGAAGAAGTTTGTGTGATCACTGGAAATATAAAGATCAACAGAGTACCATATAGGATGCAAATTAAATACCTCAGCATTCATTTAACCAAGGAGGTGAAAGATCTTTACAGTGAGAACTACAAAACACTCCTCAAAGAAATTAAAGATAACACTACTATATGGAAGAACATTCCATGCTCATGGATTGTAAGTATCAATATTGTCAAGATGTTCTCAAGGGAATCTACAGATTCAACACAATCTCTGTAAAATCAAACCACCAACATTATTTTTCACAGACCAAGAAAAGACAACACTGAAATTCATATGAAAGCAAAAAAGAGCTCAAATAGCTAAAGTAATGTTCAGAAAAAAAAAAAAAAAAAAAAAAGCTGGAGACATCACACTCCTAGACTTGAGACTTTACTACAATGCTTCAGTTACCAAGACAACATGGTACTGGTACAAAAATAGACCCATGGACCAATGGAACAAGAAAGAGAATTCAAAATAAAACCACAGATCTTCAAATAACTCATTTTCAACAAAGCCAACAAAAACAGATATTGGAAAAAGAAAACCATATTTAGCCAGTGGTGCTGGGAAAACTGACTAACCACATGCAGAAGCATAAAACTGGACCCCTAGCTCTCACCATACATAACAATTAACTCAAAATGGATTCATAACTTAAATGTAAAAATTTAAACTATGAGAACCTTAGAAGAAAACTTAGAGAACGCCCTCTTGGACATCAGAGTAGGCAAAGAATTCATGGCCAAATTCTCAGAAGCAAATGCAGCAAAGTCTAAAATTGACAGGTGGGAGATTCTTAAGCTAAAAAGTTTTTGCACAGTGAAAACAAAAAATCAAGAGAGTAAAGAGACAGCCCACCGGATGGAAAAAAAATATTTGCAATCTATACTTCTGACAAAGCCCTAACGTCTAAAAATCTGTAAGGAACTTAAACAAATTGATAGGGACCAACAATAATAACAATTAATGACCCAGTTAAAAAGTGAGCAAAGGGCATGAAGAGACACTTCTCAAAGGAAGACATACAAGCAGTCAACAAACATGTGAAAACATGCTCAGGCTCACTAAGCATCAGAAAAATGGAAATCAAAGCTTTAGTAAGATACTACCTCACACCAGTCAGGGTGGCTATCATTAAAAGGTCAAAAATCAACGGGTGTTGCTGAGGCTATAGAGAAGAGTGAACACTTCTACACTGTTGGTGAGTATACAAGCTGGTTCAGCCTTTGTGCAAAGCAGTGTGGCAATTTCTCAAAGAACTAAATGCTGAGCTGCCATTGGACTCAGCAATTCCACTATGGAAATACATGTGTAGGAACAAAAATCACTCTACCAAAAAATATCTGCACACATATGTTTGTGGTGGTGCAATTCACAATAGCAAAATATTGCAACCCACCCAGATGTCCATCAAAAGTGGGCTGGATAAAAAAAAATGTGGTACCATATACATGATGGAATACTATGCAGCCATAAAAAATAACAAAATCATGTATTTTGCAGCAACATGGAGGCACCTGGAGACCCTCATTCTAAGTAAACTGTCACAGAAACAAACAAACATAAAGAAAACTCCGAACTGAATACCACATATTCACGTGTAAGTGAGCACTAAACATTGGGTACATGGGCATGAAGGTGAGAACACCAGATAATGGGCACTGCTAAAGGAAGGGAAGGAGGTGGGTATAAGGTGCACACAACCACCCGTTGGGTACCATGTCCACTACTGGGGGGAAGAAGATTCACTAGAAGTCCAAATCTTACCTTCATGCGATTTACGTATGTAGCAAATCCTCACATGTACCCCACAACTCTAAGATATTTTTAAAAAAATAAATCAATAAAATAACTTCTTTACTTTTAAAAATAGCACCATTCTTCTCTCTGGGCTATATCTCCCTGGGATCTTGGTTATTCTTATTTCATCACTGTGTAGTTCACATGGGAGTTATTTCCCTCTTATCCTTCCATCATCTTGGAAATGAATGTACCAAATATTGAAGCGTCTACAGAAGAAAAGACTTTTTATTTGTTAACGTTGTTCATCATCCAGTGTTATAAATTCTAATAAAGCAGGTTTGCTATTAGGCTATGCCCTTAGTACAGTCACTGGAAACGTCTACCTTGAGTTCTGAGAATTATTTTTTAAAAATCCATTTTGTTTTGCTTTTTCAATTGTCTGAAGAAAAAAACAGTAAAAATTCATTACTCTTCATTACAAAACTTTAACTTAATCCAACACTCTTATACAGATGGTCCCTGACATATGGTTTTTCAACTTTATTGTGGTGTGAACGTGATACACATTCAGTAGAAAGCTGTGCAGCACTCTCTCGTGGTGCTGGGTAGTGGTCACAAGCCCAGTTCCCAGTCAGCCACACAGTCTGTAGAGTAAACAACTAGCACTCTACAGTAGACTGTGTGGCCAGATCATTTTGTTAACTCTAGGCTAATGCAAGTTATCTGGGGGTGTTTAAGTAGGCGAGGCTAAACTAAAATATTTAGTAGTTTAGGAGTACTAAATGCATTTTTGACTTAGGATATTTTCAACTTGGGGTGGGTTTGTCGGGACATAAAGCCATTGAAAGTCAAGAAGCATCTATAATCTCTAACATTCTAAGATGCAAAAGGGATCTTTTAAAAAACTAATTTTTAGATGTTAAATTCATTGGATAGATGAGACTTAAAGAGAAATTTGTGTTTACAATTTGCAATTTGGACAGGAAGTGATGTTTCTCATTTGGTTTCCTCCAGATAATTGCATTGCAAATGACATAATGGTAATGAATCATATCATTCACACTGTAATAATAGGACATGGTGAAATAATGGAAAGACAGTTCCCCTGCTGAGAGTCAGAAGTACTACAGCTTAGCTGTAGCCAAGGAGAGCAATTGGCAATTTTCAGCCTCTTAGCTGACCGAAGATGTTGAACAAAGAAGACTGGAAGAAGGGGTTATAGAGGTTAGTCCTTAGGTTCAGAAAATGTCTTTTCTTCCCACTCCTGATACAGCAGTGGAATTTAAAGTAAAGAAGATTTAAACATAGGAAATATTTCAAAATAGGTGTTAAAGAGTTTTTATTTACATGGATACCAACATTGCTTAACTATGCATTTGTAAGAAGAAATGTGTAATTGTCACAACCAGTCAATCTTTTTCTCTTGATAGTACTGGGCTCATGAGATATTCATTCAGCAAATGACTGAACAAATGCTGGAGCCAGTGGATGTGCCTGGGACTGGAAATACCAGTGTGCATGGGACAAGGTGTTACTGTCTGAATTTTTATATCCCCCCAAAATTTGTAAGTTGAAGACTCACCCTCAAGGTTTTGCACTAGCCATTAGGGTTTTGGAGAGGTGATTGGTTGTGAGGATGGAGCCCTCATGAATGAGATTCATGTACATATGAAATCGATTCCAGAGACAGATTCCTGCTTTTTCCACCATGCGAGGACACAGAGAATAGATGTCACCTATGAACTAGGCAGCAAGCCCTCACCAGACACTGAATCTGCCTTGATCGTGGACTTCCAGCCTTTAGAGCTATGAGAAATAAATATATCTGACTTATAAGCCACGCAGTCTGTGTTATTTTGTTATAGCAGTCCAAACTGACTTAGAACAAATTCACTGGAAAGGGAAGAGTTAGAGAGCAGTGCTCTTAGCACAGCAGGACGAGTGCTTTGATGGAGTTAAGCCAAGAGTCAGCTGAAAGTATGAACACCTGCTGCTCACGAAGGATCTCAGGAGTGCTGATAGTGTGTGGGAAGTTTAGCACAGATGAAATAAAGGGAAATGTGAAGATCTCTGGAGCAGAGAAAACAAATGCAACTCTCCAGGTTTGGGGGACAACACAGGGTTTCTAGAACTCAGCCTGCACAGCATGACTGTATGTCAGGGGATGGTGACTCTTAAGATCTAAAGGGGCGAGCTTTGGTGCTAACTAGAGCTTGAACTGTCTTCAGAAAGCTACAGGGAGTAAGAAGGATTGTAATTAGAGAACTTAACTTGAAAACTCCGTAATCAGAGTCACTCCCTGGAATGCATATTATTGGCCAATGTCAGATTACAAAATATTCTTTATTAAAAGAATTAAACTATTCCTAATGAAGACCCCCCCCCAAAGAAGACAGTGAGTAATCTGAAGAGTAGAAATCAGTATGATGAAGGTCACGTCTGAAATCTATACTATTGGGTAGGAATAAATTTGGGAGAGTGTGAGTAAGAAACAGTTAAGAGAATAGCAAAAAATGAGAGATAGTAAGTTTCCAATAGTCACTTCCAAGAAGAGGAAATCATGGGAAATTTCCAGACTTGAGACCAATATGAACAAACCATAAGGCCATGTGCAGAACTACATAGTGCAGATGAGAAGACACATGTGAATGATTTTGTTGATATGGAGACTGGGGGAACCCATGTCCTATTGAGAGATGTTGGTTCTACTTTTACAGACATGCCTATAGCTATCTTTAAAACACATTTAAATGACATAATAAGATTATACAAGTCAGCTGGGCTCGGTGGCTCAGCCTGTAATCCTGCACCTTGGGAGGCTGAGGTGAATGGATTGCCTGAGCCCGAAGGTTCGAGACTCGCCTGGGCAACTTGGCGAGACCTCATCTCTACAATAAATCAAAAACCAGCCGGGCGTGGTAGCGCGCGCCTGTAGTTCCAGCTACTTGGAAGGCTGAGGTGGAAGGATCGTCGGAGCCCAGCAGGTCAAGGCTGCGGTGGCCGGAAGCGGCTACTGCACTCCAGTCTGGGTGACAGAATGAGACTCCAACTCAAAAAAATAAAATAAAATAAAATGCCATCCTCCTATTACTACTTATAGTTAACTTCCAGTTGCTTTCAAAATTCAACTCCAGTCACCTCCTCAGGTGGGTCTTCCCAGTCACCCTACTCAATCTAATCCCCTCCTTTGTGCTCCCTTAGCAATCTATGCATATCTTTGTCATAGCACTTAACAATTGTACAATAATATTTGATTTGCTTGTTTGCCTTCCCACAATACAAAGATTTAAGATCCACAAGGGCAGGAGAAAAAGGTTTTCTTTGACTTTGTATCTTAATACCTCTGTGCCTGTTACATGGCAGTCTCAAAAAATGGTTGTTAGATGCTTTATATATGTGGGACCTATTTAAATAGGACTCTATAGATATGATACTATTTTGCAAAATCTTGTATTTTAAAAACCACTCCTGATTCATTTACCTAATTGTTCTTATTGGTGATTCTATCTTCAATACAGCTGGTCAACTCTAATTTCTGTTACCTATTTCATTCATAGCTTTGGATTTCTATTCTGCATTAAAAGCTTCTTACACATCTATGAGTTTATCTTAGAACCTGATCTGTTGACTGTCCCTCAAAGTGATTCATTTCCTTCAGTGTTTTATGTTTTACACAAGCTCATCCTTGGTAGGAACTGTTTTATAGAAATCCCTAAGCCGGGCTCGGTGGCTCAGCCTGTAATCCCGTGCCTTTGGGAGGCTGAGGTGAGTGGATTGCCTGTGCCCGCGGGTTTGAGACCCGCCTGGGAAAGCGAGACCTCATCTCTACAATAAATCAAAAAATTAGCCGGGCGTGGTAGCGCGCGCCTGTAGTTCCAGCTACTTGGAAGGCTGAGGCGGAAGGATCGCCGGAGCCCAGCAGGTCGAGGCTGCGGTGCCCGGGAGCGGCCACTGCACTCCAGTCTGGGCTAAATAGTGAGACTCAAAATAAAAAAAAAAAAAAAAAAGAAATCCCTTGTACTCAGGGTTATAGATGTGTTCCTTCAAGGTGATTTCAAATTTCCTTGTGCCAGGGCCCCAGGTTTAAAGAATACAGACCCAGTTTCTATGTTAAATTCTTGGTTTGGGTAATGAAAATTTCTCACAAATGATTTTTCTGCTCCTTTCCAGACCCTTGTATAGACCTTCCTTGCCGTGTCTTTGAGCTATGTGCAAATTACCCTTTTCATGAACTGGGCAGCCCTTTGAGATTCCAAGTTTGGCACAGGTTCTTAGCTACAGCTCCCAACCTTGTAGGTCCAAAGCCATGCTTGTGACACACACAGCATTAAAATCTGAGCTTCCAGACCCTAAGGTCTACATATAGATTTGACACCCGCCCTGGGCTGCTCAAATCACTCTGGCTTTTAAGTTCTCTTCACTTTTGTCATCTGGGAGTTCCCTTTTATTATTTTGAATTCAGCTATATTTTTCTGTTTATAATGGGAAAGAAGGCCTCATAAGTTCTATCTACCATGTTGCTGGAACCATACTCCCAAATATATTTTGAGACCACTCATTCTTCTCCATCTCTTCTACCATTATCTTAGTGCAAGCCACTGTTCTCTCTCATGTGCCTTTCTTCTGCAATGGTCTCCTTACTGGTCATCTCACATCCATTCTTATCCATTCTTCCCCTGTTCAATTCATATGAAACACTGCATCCAGTGTTTAAAAGCCAGACATTCAAAAACTATGTCAGATCATGCTTTTTTTTTTTGCTTAAAATCTTCCAGTGGCATAAGACCCAGAAATTCTACTCTTAAGAATTTAACCAAAAGAAATGAAACCATATATTCACATAAAACTTGTTTACAAATGTCCATAGTAACATTATTCATAATAGCCAAAAGGTAAAAACTACCCAAACGTCCATCAAGTTATGAATGAGCAAATAGAATGTGGTATATATATATCCAAACAATGATTATTATTTAACCATAGAAAGAATAAACTACTGATACATGTGACAATATGGATGAATCTTGAAAACAATTTTTTTTTTTTTTGAGTCAGAGTCTCTTTTTTTTTTTTTAGTTTGAGTCTCACTCTGTCACCCAGACTGGAGTGCAGTGGCCGCTCCCGGCCACCGTAGCCTCGACCTGCTGGACTCCGGCGATCCTTCCACCTTAGCCTTCCAAGTCTCACTCTGTCACCTAGACTGGAGAGCAGTAGCATGATCACACTTACTACAGGCTCAAACTCCTGGACTCAAGCAATCCTCCCTCCTCAGCCTCCTGAGTAGCTAGGACTACAGGCATGTGCCACCACCCCAGCTAATTTTTTTGATTTTTTGTAGAGACAAGGTCTTGCTAGGTTGCCCAGTCTAGTTTCAAACTCCTGGACTCAAGGAATCCTCCCACCTGGGTCTCCCAAAGTGCTGAGATTACAGGCATGAGCCACTGCCCCAGGCCAAAAAATTATATTAACTAAAAGACATCAGTCACAGGAGACCACATTTTTATTCCATTTATAGAAAATGTCCAAAATAAGCACATCTATAGAGACACAAAGTAGATTAGTGGTTGCTTAGGCCTAGTGCGAATGAGGAGATGGGGAGGGGGCATAGCTAAAGGGTACAGGATTTCTCATCAAGGTGATGAAAATGTTCTAAAATTGACTATGATGATGGCTGCATATATCTGTGAATGTAATAAAAATCACTGAATTATACACTTTAAATGGGTGAATCGTATGGTATGTGAATTGTATCTCTAAAAAGCTGTTAAATAAAATTTTCCAGGGGCTCATCAGCTCATCATGGTTCTTAGCATATAAATCCAAAATCCTTATCATTGCTATAAGATATTGCATATGTGTGTGTATGTGTGTGTGTATCTCCTACCACTCCTCAACCTTCATCCTAGACCTCTTTCTCTAATTCTCTGCACTTAGTCACAACGCCTTCTTTCAGTTTCTCCAAAGCACTAAGCACCTTCCCACCTTACATCTTTTCAATTGTCATACTTTCTGCTTAGAATGCTCATTCCCTTCTCTTCACCTAGCTTTTACTTAAACAGCAGATATCAGTTTGAACAGCATCACATCCTTATGAGGGTCTTCTCTAATCTTCCAAAAGAGATGTTTTTTTTTTTTTTTTGAGACTCTGTTATTCAGGCTAGAATGCAGTGGTATGATCACAGCTCACTGTATCCTTGAATTCCTGGATCCACGCACTCCTCCTGCCTCAGCTTCCCAAGTAGCCAGACTACAGGTGAATGCCACCATGACTAGCTAATTTTTTTGTGAAGATGGGGTCTCGGGCCGAAGGCAGTGGTTCAAGTCTGTAATCACAGCACGTTAGGAGTATGAGGCAAGAGGACTGCCTGAGCCCAGGGTTTTGAGACCAGCCGGGACAACTTGGCAAGACCTTGTCTCCACAATAAATTTTAAAAAAATTAGCCAGGCATGGTGGCACGCACCTGTAGCCTATAGTTCCAGCTATTTGCAAGGATGAGACAGAAGAATCGCCTCAGCCCAGCAGGTCGAGGCTGTGGTGGCAGTGAGCATGCCTAAGCGACAGAGCGAGAATCTGACTCAAAAAAAAAAGATGGGGTCTCACTATGTTACCTAAACGAATCTTGAACCTCAAACAATCCTCCCACTTCAGTCTCCCAATGTGGTGGGATTTCAGGTGTAAGCCACTATGTCTGGCCAAGAAAGGAAGTCTTCTGTAGGCAGATGTTCTGTAATACACTATCATAACAACTCATACTGCTTCTTTATTGCATATATAGTACATATAGTATACAAGTAAAATCATTTAACACTTGTCTTCGTCATTAGCATATATGTTTCCCATGAGATCAGAGCATATTCATCTGGTTCACTGATGTATAACTGGGTTTATCATAGTACCTAGCAACGGCAGGTGCTGAATAAATATTCTGAAAATGAATGAATGCTAGAGCATATCAAATGACTGAGACCAACAGCTTTTTATCTAACATCTCCCTGTTTATTTATCTTGTGCCATCCCTAAAATGCACTTATCTTGACCTGTACTTGATACACTACACATTTACCTTATAATTCTCTAATATCTTGACTTAATTCTTTGATTCATATATCTGCTAATCTAAGGAAATATCCTATGTGGTACATAGCAGGTGCTCAATCAATATTTGTAGATTGGAAAAGACATTTAAAACAAAATCTATAGCAAGTACTATCTTACTGATATTAAGTTATAAAATTTCCAGAAGGCAGTAACCAAGTAAGTTTCTCCAAATAACAGTTCCTGAAACTAGATATTCAATAATGCAGTTTGATAAAGAACTTGATTTCACTAACCTTTAAAGGATCATATTTATGATTAACTTAACTCATTTTAATTCTCTCAGGTCAGAAAGGTTTTTTAAAGCAAGTTTTTTTTTAGCTAATGAAGATTATTTTTGCATTAGTTTCTACATGAAATTAACAGTATTTAAATTACAGCTGAGCTACTAAATATATAAGCATTGGCCGGGCATGATGATTCATGCCTATAATCCCAGGACTTTAGAAGGCAAAGGCAAGAGGATTGCCTGAGCCCAGGGGTTTGAGACCAGCCGGGCAACTTGACGAGACCTCGTCTCTACAATAAATTTAAAAAATAATAATAAGTAAACAGGCATGGTGGTGCACACCTGTAGTTCCAGCTACTTGGAAAGCTGAGGCGGAAGGATTGTCTGAGCTCAGTAGGTCGAGGCTGCAGGAGCCGCGAGCATGCCACTGCACTCCAGCCTGGGTGACAGAGTAAGACTCCAACTCAAAAAAAACAAAAAACAAAAACAAAAACCAAGTATTAACAATCCAAGACTAATTTATTAATATTTCCTTGGCTGGAGGCCAATTTAAAAAGGAAAATTGTTGGCTCTGAAACTTGTTAGCCCAGAAAATTGGTTTTCTTCAATTTTGTGAAAAGAAATTTAAAAAATAAGGAAAAGAAATGAAGAAAAATATTATTTTCCAACTCAATATCTCCCTTAACTTCCTTCTCAAAATATGTCTTTAGACACATTATATAATTAGAGCTGTCCTTATAATAAACAAACATATAAAAAGTTTAACCCATATGGAATCTTGCAGATGATTTTTTTACTTACTATAAATACATAAACACAAATGTAAAATCTTCTTCCTTTGGATATTCAAAATAATATGAAGTCAAACTGAAATCTAAATTGTGATAATACTTTACCTGTTTTTCTAGTCTTGAGAAGTGATAATTATAGCCTTAGTCTTTAAGTAGAACTGAAACTCCCAAATGGAGTCCATTCTATTTCCTACACTTCCTCAAAATAGGAGAAAATGGCACATTCTCCCTTGGTCTCAACTTTCAAAGTCTCTCTTAATCCTGACAATCAAAATGTTCTTCCTAGCTTCCACCTTAAATCTTGCCTATGTCCATTCACAACTGTTCTCTCATACTTCTTTCTAAAGAAATTACAGAATAGTGTAGTGAGTCACTGTTCTTCAATATCATCACATACTATTCACTTCTTATTCTGGTATTCTTCTCAAATTAAGTAAAACTTTATATCCTTTAAATAATTAAAACTTTAGCTCTATTTCTTTGAGCCTTTTATCATACTATTACTTTTCTTTGCTGCCAGGAGTCACCACAGACTGTCCATAACAAACAAAAGATTCTTCTCTTTTGTGATAGGTTCTCTATCACAAAATGCAGGCATAATGCCTAACAACTGTCTCTATCACAAGAAGAATAGAAAAAAGATATGCCTGTACCCATAAAAGAATAAGTATCTATGTAAATAATGAGAAATAATTGCTACCTCCCACCAAAAATCACCCAAAGGCAAAAGACAGAACAGTAATATATATTTTCATACATTTATTTGAAATTGGAGAATAGACTTACACCTACTCCTTTATATCCTCCCTCAAAGCAAAACCCTGCAAAGGAAATCAGTGACCTAACATACCTCCTCTTCTCCCTGGCCTCCACAGAAGAGTCTGTTCCAGTAGTGGAGATCACAGTGGTGGTTGTAACCCCATTGGCAGTGCTAGGTAGAGGACGATTGGTGATCACACAGAGCGGGGTGCTAGAAGAGACATTGTCTGCTGTTTTCTCTGCTGCTGAGTCTGCCTGGGATTTGTGAGGAATCCTGAAATCAAAAAAGACAGCAGAAAGAGAATGGCTAGGCGTGCTACACAACAAAGCACTGGCACAGAGACAGAAGGGTTAGAGAGAGATTTAACTAGGGAATCTTCTTGCTCAGATTTTATTTCTTGGTCTGTTTTTAAATTTTGAGTTCTTAAATCTTGGAACAGCATGATTACACATTTAGTCCGACATCCTTTGCCTGAGGAGTTACATTTTATGAGATTTTTTTTCCCCCTGAGATCAAAAAAACAAAAATCATCAACTATGGCACAAGGCAAGATAATAACATATGCACAAGTGCTTTAAATGACTCCCCAGTAGCATCTGGTCTCCACACATGCACACGGAGACAGGGCCTCCCTTACACATGAAAAAGACACTAAAGTCACTTACGATATTAGTCTCCACCTGTTCCTTAATTCTTGGCAGTGGGAGTCTTTGTGGTAGTACTCAGCCTAGATTTGATGACCATCTTCTTGGGATTATCCAGAGACAATTGATAAATACTCTACAACCTCAGGATGTTTAGTTCTCCCTCACCTAGTTCAGCAACTGCTCTCTTTCCATTTAACCAAATGCCTAACTGTCTATATTCATAACTGCATAAGTGAGAAACTGAAACAAAACCGAAGAGTGCTCTGTAAGTAGTCTTAACTACAGACATTTCAACAGTAAGCTGTATAATTAAACCCATTTACATGAAAACAAGATCTTTGTTTCTTAACAAAGACTTGGGAGCAACCATTGGCTCTCTACCCAAAAAGCTATCATTTGTGATGTCACAGCTGTTGCTGGGGTAACAGAGATCCAAAATTGATACAGAGATTGGGGAAAGCAATGAAAAACATGATTGTTAAAAATCTGTTTCTTTCACCTACTCACAATTGTTACCAGAAATGTTCACAAGTAGCTATAAGCTTACTTCCAAACAGTCACATTATAAGTTTGAAAAAAATAATCATAACATAAAAATCTAAATATGGTACCTAGATACAAATATAAAAATAGAATAATTTTAAAGCTGCAAGTGGTATCTAAAAAATATAAGCTACTTCTCCAGAAGCAATGAATGACTCAGAAAAAAGGTGAAATTTTACATTCCTTTTTAATAAAAAAAAGACAAATAATTCCTCAGACAAGATTTGAGTCTATAGTAAGTACTAATAAAATTAGCCAGTACACAGCTATAAAAAATTACACTTATCAAATCTTACCTGAAGTTCTTTTTAGGTTAATAACATGTTTTGGTCTCTCTACAATTTCTTATGCTGTAGAAATGTCAAAGATTTCATTTTATTAAATTATATAACAAAATTTTCACTATTATTTTGAAATGTGGTGTAATTTTACAAGTAGATTTTAGGAGCAAAATAGGAAAAGCCCTAGAGCAGGGATCAGAGACTATACAATGGAGTAGAATAAATATGGGCTCTGAAACCACTTGGGGCTAAGCTTAAGCCAATCTAACTTCTCTGATCTCTTTTTCATCTGTAAAGTGGGGATGATGGACCACGTGTGGTGGCTCAAGCCTGTAATCCCATTAATTTGGGAGGCTAGGGTGAGTGGACTGCCTGAGCCCAGGGGTGCGAGACCAGCCTAGGCAACTTGGTAAGACCCCATCTCTACAATGAAAAAAAAAAAATCAAAAAATTAGCTGGGCATGGTAGCATTCGCCTGTAGTTCTAGCTATGTGGAAAACTGAGGCAGAAGGATCGCCTGAGTCCAACAGGTGGAGGCTGCAGTGGCCGTGAGCGTGCCACTGCACTCCAGCCTGGGCGACAGACTGAGACTCCTACTTAGAAAATAAAATAAAATAAAACGGTGATAATGATACCTTAAAATACAGGGTTCTTGTAATGATTAAATAAAATAATATATGTACCATACCTAAACTAGTGACTAGAATAAAACATAAACTCAGTGGAAACAAAACACTGACAAAATAGATGAGAGTTTTGAAATGAACAAATCTGGGTTCAAATTTTACCTCAGTTGTGTGACCTACTACTAGCTGTGTGATCTTGGGCAGATGATTAAGCTTCTGGTCAGAGTTTCCCCATCTATAAAATAATATTTCAGGCTGGGCTTGGTGGCTTAGGCTGTAATGCCAGCACTTTGGGAGGCTGAGGTGAGAGGATTGCCTGAGTCCGCAGGTTCAAGACCCACCCAGGCAACTTGGTGAGACCTCGTCTCTACAATAAATCAAAAATTAGCTGAGCATGGTAGCCCACCCCTGTAGTTCTGGCTATTTGGAAGGCTGAGGCAAAATGATTGCAGAAGCCCAGCAGGTAGAGCTGCAGTGGCCAGGAGCATGCCACTGCCCTCCAGCCTGAGTGATAGAGTGAGACTCCAACTCCAAAAAAAAAAATACATAAATAAAATAAAATAAAATAATATTTCATATACTGAGGAGCTCATTATGAAACTACAAATAATCTATGTGCACCTGAGTTAGCTAGTTGTCTAATCCATATCCATTGTTCCTTTCTTCTTTACTAACAGAATCCCTGTATTATTGAGGGCAGCAATGTATCTAGTTAAAAATCTACATTTCTCAAAGTTTTCCCAGCCACTAGAGGTATCCAGCAAAACATAAGCAGACAACTAGTACTGCTGGAAAAATTCCCAGTTCAAACGCATTCCCCTCTTTGCCTGCTTTCCCCTTTGCTCCTTCTTCCTACCTAGAATACAGCCATGATGGCTAGAGCTCATCTGCTACACTGGACTATAAGGCAACCTATGGAAATGGAAGCCATGATGTAAGAATTGTGGAGCAAAAAAGAACTTCAATCCTTAAATAGTTTTGAAGCTACTGTGCCAGCCCTGCCTATTTCTGGACTTTCTTAAGTACAAGGAAAAAAATAAACCTTTATATTATTCAAGCCACTATTATTTGGCTTTATTGCTATGTGTAAACCAGATCCCAATATAATTTTTGTACAGTATTAACTCAATACCTGTTACATAATGGGGTTCAACAAATGGCAGCTATAATTATTTTCCCCCAGTTCCACTTCTTAATAGTTACTCAAATAACTTCTCTGTGTTTCAGTTTCTTCATCTATAGTGATAATATTTACCATGTCTGTGCAATTGTATTATTATAAGAACCTAATAAATGTCTCCATAATTACACAGTATTACTATCATAAACCCATCTATCATAAATAAATAAATAATCCATCATAAACCCATCCCTCTTGGCTGAATTAATGATAGCCATTTATTTTAGGGAAAGAATTTAGCAAACTGGCAAACATCAATCAAGCACCATCATCACTGGTATTCTCGCAGCAACACTACCATTATTGATGTTTTTCCATTTCCTTTGTGCCAGTTGTAGAAACAAGACCTTAAAAAGGAGACCTTTTCCCATACTCCAAAGCAAAAATGTCTCTGACTACACATAAAGGAGTAAAAACCACAGATAAAACTACAGCTAAAGTCCTGATGTACTTTTCACAATGACATCCTACCATGCTACCCCTTAGATGAACTAGAAACCAAGAAGATACTGTTCCCAGAACACAGTATAGACAAATACAAATCTCTCCCTTCTCACAGCGTTTGCTGTAAAACACTCTCGTTGGCTGGGAGTTTTCAAAACGCTATAGGAACTTTCCTTCTGCTTTGGGTGTGTATGCTACTCTCCAAAAAGACTAAATACAAGCGATTCCTACTCATAATTACTGGAAAATTAATACAAGTAAAATATGGAAATATATTTAATATTTAATTCACCAGATCATATAACCCTCAAATTATAAAAACAACTGGTAAGGTTGTTGAGAGATAAAAGCAGTCATATTAAGTTGACAACCAAACACCAAGTACAATAATATCTACCCTATGATAATTCACTAAGCAACTGTTGACTCGTTAATAAAAGTCAAAGCAAAAGATCCTCATTAAATTTCAGACATTTTCACAGGAATTCAAATTTGCTTCCACAATGACAAAGGCTCTTTGGTTCAAATCTCATATGTGTTTCCAGAGGCATTAACTTCAATGAATGCAACTCAAATGGCTCCAAGAAGCCTTACCTGCCATGGTGTACAGATGCAGTAGTGTTTGCACTGATTGGTGCAGGGCAAGAAGAGGCAGGTTGCCACTGGCTGCCCTGAGAGGTAGATGAACCAATGGTAATGGGTGAGGTAGCAGGAGATGAATTGCGATTGGCTGAAATGTAGGGACTTGTGGGGTCACTACTTCTACCAAATGAAGCACTGCAAAACAGCACACAGTCACTTTCTTCAGGACATGCTACTCACCCACCATTTCCCAGCACCACCTTCCCACCCAGAATGTGCACTTAAAAGGAATGTAGACCAAAGAAAAGGTATGACAACTGGGAAGTGTAGTGATCAATTCCAGCTAGTGCTGGGTCACTGGCAGCAAGCAGGCAATCATCCAAAAGAGTGAAGGAATCCTCACTCTTCAAAAGATGATCTTTTGGTCAATCATCCAAAAGAGTGAAGGAACGTGTAAGAGAGATGATACTGAATGAGGGAAAGCAGCAAAGTAGAACATATGACAAGAGTAGAGGCTAAGAAAGGGAAATCATAGGAAATATAATAATTTTATTAGAAAAAATAATTTCCAACAAACCCAAGACAAAAAAAATCATGCAACCCCAAATGTCTACTTGATATAGAAATAGTACTGCAAAAGCTAAAGTAAGACCAGAGAATTTGGAGAGGTTTTGGAGAAGAGATTTAAAATTAAAAAGTGGAGAAGAATAAAGAAGCTCTGTGGAAAATTAATTTTGAGAATTATGGTTATTTAGCCTAAAGCAAAACTGCCTTTGGGAGAATTTAAGGTCTTAGGTCTAGAAAGTAATATTGTATGAGCAATAAAAGGCAACTTTTCTTTGTTTCAACTGAAGACAGGTAAGAATCACCTCAATTGCAGCAAAAAACTGTTTGGGCTAAATTTTAAAAATACTTCTTTACTATAATAGAAATGAGACACTTTAAGGAGAGACCAAAAAAAAGCTATGAAGCCTTCTTTGAAAAAGAGGTATTTACTGGGCCATATGAAAGGAATTTCTGCTTAAAGATAAGAGATGAACTAGAAAATGGAAAGTATACCAAGTTTTGGCATTGTCAGGAAATGATCAATTTCTCCTCACACTTGCTCTTTTAAATGGTGATGGCATATGATTCTTTCCTCTTGAAAAGATCATAAGGTAGACTTCTATAAAATAAAAAGTGCTTTGGCTATAGAAGAGCTTTGGAAATCCAAGGTATGAAACAAGCTATAGACCTTTTCTCAAAAAGTGCTCACGTCATTAAGCATGCTTTTGACCCTAAATAGAGGCAGTCCTTCCCTCTTCTGTTCACCATAACTTTCCAAACTACATCTATCAAACCAAATGTTTCTCTCTCAGTGCATTTGCTGATGATTTGAATCATGAAAATCAACAAATTAACCACAGAATAACTCCATACCTGGAAACTTAATGGCAGCTTTTTCCCTTTCCTACCTTTAGAACACTATTTTCTTAGAAAAGTTTTCTTGCTCTTGGATTCAACCAAAAGGAATAATAATGTATCTAGGTAGACCAAGGCCTTAGCCATTAAGACAAATAGGTGATCGCCTCAGAAAACCAAAAATACCTGGCTTGTATAACACATCAGTGAGATCACTGAACTGCACTTGCTTATGTTTAAAGTTGAGCATTTTCTCACAGGATGTATCTGTAGAACTGAAGTACATTAAAAGGCAACAGTGGTTGTTTTATAGCTTACTATTTCCCAAGGTCCAACATTAACTAGTGAACAAATCTTCCTGTCAAGTGGAAATAAGTTTTGATCACAAGAGCTGACATTCTCATATAGTCTACAGTCAAGGCCTATTTCTAAGGTAACCAACCAATTATCTAAAATACCTAATGATGAAGGCTATGGTGTGAGAAGACAGTTGGAGGGGTTAAGAGAAAATGAAGAAAGAATTCAAAGCAAGCAATGAAAAACAGATTCTTCCACATCAGCCGCAAAGTTCAAATTAAATATTAATAAAGTATATTTTGTAGCTTAATGGCTCTAGCAAAGGTGCTTTGTTTGCTGGCTAGTACGTGGCAAAGAAAATAACTGCAGAAAAGGAAATATAGATGAGAAAAGAGGAAGGAAACCCATGTACCTTCTCTGCACCAAACTTGCGAGTTTCACATCTTGATGGATCTGAGGGCCATTAAAGTCATAAAAAAAAAAACAACTCAAGTCCCTAAATTAACAGGCTTCAATATGAAACTTCTTTAATGCAATCGAAAACTGTCCCCATTTCCCACCCCTTATCATCTTACAGCGTCCCTCCCTTCCTCCCCGCAAAATATAACCTGAGATGAAAACTACTCTAATTTCAGAATAAGGAGAACCAGCTACTGGACAAGGATGATTTAAATTCAGTCTTGTCCAGAGATCACTAGAAGTAACTTCTGATTGAAGATTTTAATAGGACTGAGAGGATGAAGTATAAAGCAGATTTGTAGTGAGAATCTGAAATTAGCTTACTTTAATTCTGTTAAGAGAATTAATTTTAATTTTAAATTAGTCAAGATGTTAATTCCAAGAAATCTAAAAGTTATTCATTTTTTGATTCATTTTTGTAGTGCTAATTGGATATTAAAAGGCATGCAATTATTACCTATATTCCCATGGCCAGAGTGAAGGAAAACTATGTCCCACCCCTTTGAGTCTGGTACCTTTTCAAATAGGTTGATACATAGGTGGAAGGAGCAATTGTCTGTGGAGTTTCATTTCCCTTTGCTTCATCCCTCCATAGCTGCCGGGTATAGGAGCCACTTCTCACTAGATTAACAGCTGATTCTCTGTAGAGGCATGAAAGAAAAACAAAACACTGATTCCCACCATTAATTTTTGTCCATGATACAATGCAAACAGAAAGAGAAGCGCCAAACGGTAACATGACTAAAGAAATAGACATATTTTTCAGGTAATTCTCTGATATATATGTCTGTTTCCTGTATAGATGATGAGCAAGTATTACTATCTGCTTTCTTTTTTTGTTGTTGTTTTTTTATTTATTGTAGAGATGAGGTCTCGTCAAGTTGTCCAGACTGGTCTCAAACCCGTGGGCTCAGACAATCCTTTCACCTTGGCCTCCCAAAGTGCTAGGATTATTGGCGTGAGCCACCACACCCGGCCTTGCTTTCTTTAACTCCAAAACCAACTAATTTCAACAGATACCAAATTCCTCATGTCAAAGATCTCTAACCCTTTTGTAATGAGAAGTCACTTTTGTTCCTTATTTTAAAAATTCCTTGTGGTCAGGTATAGTAGCTCAGGCCTGTAATCTCAACACTTTGGGAGGGTAAGGAAGGAGGATCGTTTGAGGCCACGAGTTCAAGACCAGCTTGGACAACACAGCAAGACCCTCTCCTTTCAAAAAAAAAAAAAAATTGCCTTGAAATCAGTCCCGAGTAGTAGGTGGCTCAGAAGTTAAGCAGAGAAGGGGATGTTGGAAAAGATGAAGGCGATTACCAGGAAAAGAAGCTATTACAGAGAGGAAAGGGAAGTAGGACTTGCTGGAAGTCTCTTTAGCATTATAATAGATGAAAATTTTTCCTGAAAGGTGCTATAGTAGGATTTTTTGATTCATAATTGATAACTCAGTGTCTTTGCTACAAAAGTTAAGGGTCTCTGTGCTTCACAAGGTTCTCTAGAGCAGTCATTCTCAAACTTTAATGTGTATTTTATACCTAGGTAATTTTGTTAAAATGCAGATTCTAACTCAGCATGTCTGGGGTGGGGCCTGAGATTCTACAGTTCTAACACACTTCCAGATGATGCTGATGCTGCCAGTTGGAGGACCACATCTTGAGAAGAAAGGTACTAGATCACATTCTTTCCTGAGATACAGCAGTACCTCAAAATCCCTATATTTACTTTAACTAACTAGGAAGATGCTAATTTTATCTACTGACAAATTGTAAGTTGATCAATTAAATTAAATAATATTTTTAGTGTTTACTATGTGGGAGGCACTGTGCTAGGCACAGTGAGAAACCAGACAGACATAGACCCTACCTTTACAAAGTCTGTTGGTGTGCCAAAACTAATTCACACTCAGAAAGGTCAGGGAAGACTTCCTAAAGACAATACGTCTAAGCTGAAATTAGAAATTGAAGGATAAAGAATTGGCAAAGCAAGCCTATAAGGGTTGAGAGGTATTCTTTTTTATGTTTATTTTTTTGAGTTGCAGTCTCATTCTTGTCGCCCAGTCTGGAGTGCAGCAGCACACTCATGGCCACCACAGCCTTGGCCTGCTGGGCTCAGGCGATCCTTCTGCCTCAGTCTTCCAAATAGCTGGAACTACAGATGCATGCCACCATGCCCAGCTAGTTTTTGTGATTTATTGTAGAGACAAGGTCTCACCAATTTGCCCAGGCTAGTCTTGAACTCCCAGGCTCAGGCAATCCTCTCGCCTTGGCCTCCCAAAGTGCTGGGATTACAGGCTGAGCCACTGCGACCAGCCAAGAGGTATTCTAAGAAGGAGGAACAAATAATTCATAATGTTTTAAGGACACCTAAGAAAAAGAGGCAGGGGAGGAGTGGCCAGGAGATGACTATGCCCAGCAGAGCTAAAGAGGACTAATTTTTGGCCTGTATTAGAATTACCTGTTCTCTTTTTCTTCAATGTCACTTGTGCTGTTGAGCTTCCGGGGTGCTAGTGAACTCAAATAGCTTTTGTTTTCTCTCTCCTGTAAAATAAAAACGAGTAAAGCACAAGGAAAGTAGAATACCGACACAGTATTACACATTTCAAGTAAAAAAGCAGAACTTAATATAACTAATCTTATTTCTAGAATCAACATCAATTCCATCTTGAGTGGCATTATAAAAGGTTAGCTTTCAAAAAGCCTATTCCTATATTTCCTTCATTAAGAACCAGAATGAAGGGAAATAATTCTCATGGAAAAAGTCAGGATGATCAAATAAGGAAAACAGCAACACAAATTTCACAAAGCAGTAGCTCTGCTGAGAGAGAGGGAGCCTTTGAAAAGCCACAAACAGAAAGCTCCACTCTAATGTTCTTGATGAAATAAGTCTTATGTAGTCCACAGCATATCTTTTCCTTGAAATGTAGCTTCCTTCGGGACACGCACAATAAATGTGCTGCAGAGTTAATCCAACCAATATGCTTCATCTCTTTGAGTAGTCTCCAGAAATGCAATATAAAGTAAGAGGACTATAATTATAAGGAAGAACTGACCACAAAGAAAAGTACTAAGTGAGCCCTATAAAATCTGGAACCAAAAGTGAGGAAAATAAAAATTTACTCATCTTGAATGAATACAAAGATGAACTGTTTATGAAGTTAGCCTGGTCATATTTTTTAGAAAGTTAAAAAAAAATTCTAAGTGCTAATTTGCCTGGGCTTCATTAGAATTCAAAGCCTAGCTAGAAACTTTGCTTCTAAAAATCAAAAGAAGTTTCTGGTATTGGTTCAGAAGAACCTTTAAGGCCATATCCAAATTTTCATGCTTCTGATCCATTTTTTTGCTATAGGTAAAGGGGTAAGGAAGAATGAACATGAGGTAAGCCAAAAGGAAAAGCTATTTTTAAAACATTTTTTCTTTTACTGACCAAGCAAATAATAGCAAGCAAATAGCTACTTGATTAAACTATCAATGTGCCTGTCTCCCTTTAAAGGATTGTATTTTCAGAATCAACTTAAGGACGAGAAAATATTTGCATTTGTTTCCAGGGCTACATTTTCATGGAAGAAAACTACCTTGGAATTTCCCCATACTCTGCCCAAACTACCTTATCTTTGTTGTCCAGCAGAGCAGAAATCCGAGGGCTTGAAGAGGAACGGTAGATGGAAGAGCCTCGGTCCCTTAGAGCTTCCCTGGAATTGGCCACCTCACTTAGCATGTTGTGGCTGCCAGTTTTTCTGAGTCCTAGTCTCCATGAAGAAGGAGATTCATCTTTGGGCTCTTCTGGCTTGTTAAAAAGGCTAGAAGAGAACTATGAAGAAAGCAAATAAAAGAAAAAGAAAGGTACTGATGATTCTTTCTCAGCCTATTTGCCTTTTCCATACTTAACTAAGTTCAGAGAGGCAACATAAGGTAATACAAGAAGAACAAATACATGGAAGACTTCCTGCCAATGTTCTCTTCCTCACCTAGCAAATGCTAATAACCTCTTAAGGCTCTCTTTCTTCCTAAGCCAGAAATAGCCTCAGATTCTTAACACAATGCTCCTGACAGAGTTGTTCTAAGAAATTAAACACCATTTGCTCTCTCTTGCAATTAGTACTGACCTAGAGCACTGAGAGATTGTGTTCTAGTAATACATCTTCTCTTGACTCACTGTGTAACTGAAAATAAGACATTTAACTTCTCTATGTTTCAACATGCTTATCTATAAAATGATGATAATGAGCTTAATTCCTCCTTATATGTAGAGACAGGAAAAAAAACAAGACAAGCTAATTTATAAATATTTTACTCAAATTCTGATTGCTAATTTCAAAAAAAATTTATTTGATCTAGGACAGCAGTTGCAAGATGTTAAGGTTTCATTGATCAGCAAATTAAAAAAGAAAAAAATTAGAAGGTAAAGAGGTACTATCTTGTTTATTTTGACAAAAAAGAACATCTTTTTTTGAATAATTCACCATTGTTCCACTAAAAGAAGAAATTTTAATATTAGAAAAAAAACTTTATGGAAAGGTTGCATTGTCTTTAATTATCTCATTTTGCCATAAACCAAGGAACATTATAGACTAGGATTAGCCCAAGGGCCAGTCTAGGGCACAACTTGGTGTTTGGAAAATAAGCCAACAACTCCATCCTGAAGTCTAGGACCTCAGAATGCAAGAAGGCTTGGGTCTTTCTCCCAATACCAGGACACCTTTACTAACCAGTATAGTGAAAATCAATAAAAATGTTAAATCACTCATCTCCAACTCACAGTCAGATTTTCTCTTTTCATTAGTCATTACACATTTACACACTCCTTCCAGCTTTAGAAGCTCAATCATGTCAGCTTTTTACAAGCTACCTGATTCTAAGGGGAAAAATGCCTTTCCTAGCATAAGCATATGTCTATGTTTGTAATTTTTTTTATTTAAAATATTTCATTTAAAAAAGAAGAAAGTTTAGTCATCCCCAGAAGCAGTGGCCGTATATGAGGTACAACTAAATGACTGGATAATGACTGCGAATTGCATTCTATTTGAAACCTCTTTAACAAATCACAATAATGCTTCTAAGAATAAGTAAGCATCCAGGCCTTTGTTCCCTCAGTTTCACAAGGATACCATAAGCCCATCTTTCCAATTCATGAGGTGCTAAGAAGAACAATAAGTTAATATCTATAAAACCAGAGCTTTTTCGACAGTTTCATTCCAAAGAACTGAGATCAATTCTTAATCTCAGAACCAATTTTATACTTTGTAGAGCAGAGTCATCATTCGACTCTATCTCACTGACTAGAAGCCTACATATTCTCAGAGGCCTGCACAAAGTTGCAGAAGGAGGTATCTCTGATATTTCAATAAGTTCTTTCTACCTCTGCCCTCTACCTATCTTGAAGTATAAAGACTTTATTCATAAAAGTAAGGTTTTAAAGGAAAATAGAAAAATGAGAATAGTTATCAAAAACAATTAATGCTGGATGCTAGTTACCTTCCTAGCCCAGTTCAAACTTTACATATAACTATCTTAACTTTAGATACAAAGAAAATAGGCAAATAAAATCTCTTTGGTCCCAGACTACTCTATCTTATGTTCTCTTAACACATCATAGTCAAATTTGTTTGGTGATGGTCTTACAGGTTTCTTTGAGCAGTGTTATGGACTGAATATTTGTATATCTTCCAAATTCATATATTGAAGAATTAGTCCTTAATGTAACTATATTTGGAGATAGGACCTATGGGAAGTGATAAAAGTTAAATGAGGTCAAAAGTGTAGGCCATAATCCAATAAGGCCTTTAAGAAAACAAAGAGACACCTGAGTTCACTCTCTCTGTCACGGTAGGACATAGTGGGAAGGCAGCTGTCTTCAAGCCAGGAAGACAGCCCTCACCAGGAACTGAATTGACTGGTACCTTATTTGGGACTTCTCAGCCTCCAGAACTATAAGAAATAAATATCTGTTGTTTAAGTCACCAAGTCCATGATATTTTTTTATGGAAGCAGACTATGATAGGCAAGAATATATCTTTACTGTTTTGCAAGAATGTACCTTCAAGGCCTTTCTAAGTGTTATTACAGTAGGGTGAAATAAAATACCCAAATTAATTCCAAAGTACTCACTCTCCTAGCAGAGGAGGCAGAGAAAGTATTCTGAGCTGGTGTTGGTATCTGCTCCGTGACACTACTCTTGTTTTCAGAGTTGGAATGGTTGACAATGGCTTCTGGCTTTTTATCTGTTATTTAAAAGAAGAGAAGTAACAATTGCAAGTATAAAAATCTTATCTTTGTGTATATGTCCTTTTCTGCTAATAGAAAAGATCTGCCCATTATCAAAACAGATTCCTGGGGTCATGTAATGCTTGGATGCAAACTGAAAAATCTCTAGCAACTGTTGGCAGAAGAAAACAAAATTAAGGATATTTCATATGGTAGGTTTTTCGGTCTTGGAAGTCTCTAAGTTCAACTTTCAGACAAAAATTGAAAACTATCTCCACATTATTAGTTATATCATATATAAAATCTATCTACAATCTCTCCCTTGGATATCTCATCCTTTTCTACAATTTTGCCTTTCACTACTCAGGCAGATAATTTCTACTAGGTCCCTAACACTACTCTGAAGAGTCCCAGATCAAAGTCAGGACCTCAGGCATGTCACTTGCCAGCTAAGAAATCTAATTTACCTAAGCTCCTGCAGTGCCGATTTCCTACTCTAAAAAGTGGTGATAATAATATATAACTCAGGATGTGGTTGTGAGGATTAAATAAAAATGTTTTTGAATGTTGCAAAGTAAAAAGCACTAAAAAGTAAAGTTTTATTATAATTCTCAGAACTATATATAATCTTTCTTACTAGTGAATACCATTGACTGCATTTATCTCTCTCGTGTGACATGTATTTTATTCATGTGTATGCCCGTCTACTCCCCTTCTAGATATAGTCAACAAAAAAATTTAATGAATGTGAATGCCTGTCATATACCAGACATTGTGCTAAAACTTGGGAGTACAATGATAAACCCAGAGTTCTCAGCCAAAATGATGAGTGTTATAGCAGAGGTAAGCATGCAGTGCTAGAGGAACATAAACAGAAAAGAATCATCATAGGATAAGTGAAGTGGCCCATTCCTTTTCAGTTTCCTGTACCAGAAAAACCTAAAGACTTTTCAGTCTGTTAGATTCTATAACTTCGAACAGAAATCTCTCAAAAAGCATTTGATGGCATGAAATGAATTCAGGAACAAATGGCAAAAATAAATGTTCTGGAACGGGGAAGCACAGGGTATATTTGAAGAAATCAGTCAGTGCCATTTGGACAGAATATGTCCTTACCGATATATAGCATTGGAAAGGTCAGCTGAACTAAATTATGAAGTCTTGAAGGCTAGGCTATGAAATTTGGGGTTTATTCTGCAGGAAAAGATGGAGTGAGGAAAAAAGTGCTGTGGGTGTTTTATTCCAATTGCAGTGTGAAGATGAGCTACCGGGAGTAAGAGAACTGAGGAAGGGGTAGAAATCATGAAGCAATGACAGTAGTTCAGGCAGCTCCTTTCTACTTTTCTAATAACTTTTTTTTTTTCTGATTTATTGTAGAGATGAGGTCTCACCAAGTTGCCCAGCTGGTCTCGAACCCGGGGTTCAGGAAATCCTCTCATCTCAACCTCCCGAAGTGCTGGGATTATAGGTGTAAGCCACCGTGCCTGGCCACTTTTCTAATACCTTAACAACTAACAAAAGGGATCTAGCATAGAGCAAGCTGAGATATTAGTTCCAAATAATACTTGAAACCTAAAACATACAGTTGCTCAATACACAATACAAATAACAAAAAGATGCACACTTATAAATTTTGATAGGTACTACAATAGCCTTTTCAGAGCAAATTTTGTGTGATTAATAATGGAAATTCAAGTCTCAATGAATAAAGGATCATCTCTTAAACTGTAAACTTAGCTGGTGCCTGTCTTCTCTCTAGAACTGACAGTCTCTAACTTCCTTTAGTGACATTCAATGAGCCTCAGAGACAGACATAAAGAAGAACAGTATTTTATAACTGAGAGAAATCGTATCTGTAAAGCCAGACTTCATCAGGAGCTGGGGCTCAGACAACAGAATGAGTTAAATATCTTTTTTTTTGAGTTGGAGTCTCACTCTGTCGTCCAGACTGGAGTGCAGTGGCTGTTCCCGGCCACCGCAGCCTCAACCTGCTGGGCTCCGGCAATCCTTTCGCCTCAGCCTTCTCCAAGTAGCTGGAACTACAGGTGCGCGCTATCACGCCTGGCTAATTTTTTGATTTATTGTAGAGGTGAGGTCTCGCCAAGTTGCCCAGGCGGGTCTCAAACCCGCGGGCTCAGGCAATCCACTCACCTCAGCCTCCCAAGGCGCGGGATTACTGGTTGAGCCACCGAGCCCGGCCAGCTAACATTCTTTTTAATGTTCCCTGCTGTTTATGTATGTGAGCCCAGAGTTGTTGTTTTGCAACATTAAAATCAGTCATAAACAGAATTCCTGGTCATAAGAGTATGTGAATCTTCAACTTTTACCAACTCTCATTTACCTACCAGCCGTTCACATGTGTTTTTGTTCACTGAGATACAGATGTTGGCCAACATTTGGAATTATCAGTTTTTTTATTTTGGGCAATCTTGTGTGTATTTCCTGTTAACTTCTTGGAATCTCATATGCCTTTCCAAATTTCCAGTTAGGTTGAGTACCTTTCCTGTTCATATTGGCCATTTGGATATGGAATACTTATTCAAGTATTTTTCCCATTTTTGCCCTTGGGTTGTTTTAATTTTAATAGAAGTTCTTCTATATTCTAGGTATCTTCCATTCTGTTTGTCTTTTTTTTAATAGGGTCCTTTGAAGCAAACTTCATTTTATAAATCTTTTGTGGTAAATGCTTTAGTTGTAAGAATTTTCTGTTTTCCCATAGTCATTAAGTTATTTTCTCTTAAATGTTCTATAGTTTGCCTTTCACATTTAGTTTTTTGTTTTATCTGCAGTTGATTTGTAAGCATGGCGAGAGGTTAGAGTCCAGTTATACTTTTTACCAGTTGTGTCTTAGCCTCATTATTGAAAATACTACCGTTCTTTTCCCATTGCCATCCCTATTAATTATTAAATATTTTGATATGCATGAGTCTTTTCTTAGCACTCTGATCTCTGTTTCTCAGGCAGTTTTGCTCTGCTGGTATTTGTCATTCCCTGAACCAGTGCCATGCTTTCTTAATCACTGTCTTTTTCTTTTCTTTTTTTTTCTTTTGAGTCAGAGTCTCACTCTGTTGCCCAGGCTGGAGTGCAGTAGCACAGTCACGGCTACCGCAGCCTTGACCTGCTGGGCTTAGGCAATCCTTCTGCCTCAGCCTTCCAAGTAGTTGGAACTACAGGCACGCGCTACCATGCCTGGCTTATTTTTTGAATTATTGTAGAGATGAGATCTCACCAAGTTGCCCAGGCTGGTCTCAAACTTCTGATCTCAGGCAATCCTCTCACCTCAACCTCCCAAAGTGCTGGGATTACAGGCTTGAGCCACCCTACCCAGCCCACTCTGTCTTTACAGTAGTTTTCAATAGGTGGTAAAACAAGTTCTCATGTAAATCTCTATCACTGCCTGTAATTATTCTTCAGAAATACCTTTTGATTAATTTTTAGCTGTTTGAATTATTACATAAATATTAAAATTCATCTTTCAAATTCCACAAAAACCTGATAGAATATTAAGATTATGGGAAATTGATAAGTCAGTTTGAGGAGAATTTATGTTTGTGATGTTGAATTTTCCAGTCCATAGCTATCTTACTGTGCTTTCTTTAGTGATTCATTAATTATTTAGAATTTTTCCCATAGAGATTTTGCATGTCTTCTCTTAGGATTTTCCCTAGGTACTTGATAGATTTTGGTGCTACTATAAAATGGTCTCCTATTTTAGTTTCACTTTGACCTTTTTGTTCCTGGAAATAGAAATAGAAATATATTTTAAATATTTCTTTTTATTAACTTTATTGTTGTTATGCAGTTTTATGTAAATGGGATACCCTTGGTTCCTGCCAAAGGATGTGATTGGCTTCTTTGAATAATTTTGTAGAGTGGCAAAGAACTGAAACCCAGTATTTAAGGACAGGTAGAAACTGTCTGGTCCATAATGAAGGAGTATTTGGTTAAGGGACATTATTTGTGGAAGTAGAGTAGAATGTGTGATTAGCTTATTCAGGGCCCTCTCAGTTTTGCCAGAGTGAAGACAGCACATAATATTGAGCCTTAATTCTAGGTCTTATAGCACCCCCTTTATTCCTAATGTCAGAGGGTTGTGTTTTTGTCTTTTTAATCATGATTAAAATTTTTAAAAATTATATACCTTATGAATGTAGTAAAAGCACAATTTTTCATTTTAACTGTTACATGGTAAATTCTAACAATTGGTTTTCTTTTATAAATGATGATAATAATAATATTTTTTAAGTTGGAATCTCACTTCTTTGCCAGACTGGAGTACAGTGGTGTGCAAATGGCCACAGCGTCCTCAACCTGCTAGGCTCAGGTGGTCCTTTCATCTCAGCCTTCCAAGTAGCTGGTACCACAGGTGCACATCACCACGCCCAGCTAATTTTTAAAAATTTATTGTAGAGACAAGGTCTCACCATCTTGCCCAGGCGGTCTCAAACCTCTGGGCTCAGGCAGTCCTCTTGCCTCGGCTTCCCAAAGCGTTGGGATTACAGGCGTGAGCCACTATGCCCGACCTTACTTACTTACTATTACCTTTGAGTTGAGGTTTCATTTTGTTGCCCAGGCTGGAGTGCAGTGGTGCTGTCATGGCTTACTATAACCGTAACTTCCTGAGCTGCTCAGGTGAGCCTCCCACCTCAGTCTCTCAAGTAGCTGGGACTATAGGTACGTTCTACTATTCCCAGCAATTTAAAAAATTTTTTTGTAGAGATGAGATCTTGCTATGTTTCCCAGACTGGTCTTGAACTCCTGGGCTCAAGTGATCCTCCTGCCTTGGCCTCCCAAAGTGCTGGGATTATAGGCATGAACCACTGCTCCTGAGCTTTGATTTTTCTAGTAGTAAATAATCTTGCATTCCTAGGCAGAATTTGACTTACTGAGGGGTGTATCTTTTTTTCACATGTTGTAGGGTTTGGTTTGCTAGTATTTTGTTTTTTGCTTTAATGTTTATGAATTACCTTTGACCTGTGACTTTTCTTTGTTCCACTGCCCTTGTAAATTGTCCTGTAAAGTTAGGCGAACTTAATAAAATGGATTGCAGATGGCTACCTATTTCATTTCTCTGAAATAATTTGTGTAAGATTGGAATTAAAATGTAGTTGTCAGGGCCTGGTCTTTTCTTTATTGGAAAAAGTTTTGACTCCTGATTTTCTTAAAAGTTTATCTGTAAGACTCTTTAGATTAGCTGGGTATGGTGGTGCATGCCTGTAGATCCAGCTACTTGGAAGGCTGAGGTGGAAAGATTGCCAGAGCCCAGCAGGTCTAGGCTGCAGTGGCCGTGAGCGTGCCACTGCACTCCAACCTGGGCGACAGAGTGAGACTCCAACTCAAAAAAAAAAGACTCTTTAGATTTTCTATTTCTACTTGAGATCCTGTGGTAGAGTTATTTTTTTCTGTGAATCTGTACATTTTATATACATTTTAAATTTTATTTTTTGAGTTAGTCTCACTGCATTGCCCAGGCTGGAGTACAGTAGCACGGTTAAGACCACTGCAGCCTCGACCTGGTAGGTTCAGGTGATCCGTATGCCTCAGCCTTCCAACTAGCTGGAAATAAGCACACACCACCTCTGGCTAATTTTTTGATTTACTGTAGAGATGACGTCTAGCTAGTTGCCCAGGCTGGTCTCGAACTCCTGAATTCTCTCTTCTCCGCCTCCCAAAGTGCTGGGATTACAGGCATGAGTCACCGTGCCCAGCTAAATTTTATTGATATAAGTAATTCATAAGCTCTTAAGGGCTGGGCGCAGTGGCTCATGCCTGTAATCCTTGCACTTTGGGAGGTGAAGGCAGGAGGAGAATGGCTTCTGCCCAGGAGTTCAAGACCCTCCTGCTTGTCTCTACGAAAAAAGAAGAAAAAAAAAATTAGCTGGCTATGGTGCCTGTAGTCCCAGCTACTTGGGAGCCTGAGTCAGAAATAGCTCCAAGAGGTCGAGACTGGTTAGCTGTGATGGAGCCACTGTACTCCAGTGAGACTCCCACCCAAAATAATAATAATAACCTCTTAAGGCTGGGCACAATGGGTTATGCCTGTTATGCCAGCACTTCGGGAGGCCAAGGCAAGGAGAGGGGATCACTTGAGCCCAGGAATTAGAGATTGGCCTGGGCAACATAGTGAGACCCCTGTCTCTACAAACAGATTTAAAAAAATTAAAAACCAACTGGTGTGGTGGCTTGTGCGTGTAATCCCAGCTACTTGGGAGAGGTGGGAGTACTACTTGAGCCCCAGTAGTTTCAGGCTTCAATGTGCTATGATTGTGCCATTTTATTCTATCCTGGGTAACAGAGCAATACCTTGTCTCTAAAAATAAAAATAAAATAAAACCTCTTAGTAATTCTTCATATCTGTATTGTTAAAAGTTACAAAGTTACCTTTTTCACATCTGATGCTGGTTATATTATAGACTTTCCATTTGTTTTTCTCTCTTCATCATGGATTTTCAATGTTATTAGTTGCCTTGAAAAACTTTATTAGTTCTATTTCCTTTTATTGATTTTCTTCTAGTTCCTTTGGATATATTTTTTACTATGCCTTATCAATGTTTTAAAATACTTTTTTACTGTGGTAAAATATACGTAACATAACATCTACTATTTTAACTATATTTAAGTGTATAATTTTGTGGCATTAAGTGTATTTATAGTGTTCTGTAGCCTTCACTATTTCCAGAACGTTTACATCATCCTAAACGCAACTTTTGTACTCATTAAGCCAGAACTCCCCATTCCCCTTTCCCCCTAAGCACCTGGTAACCTTTTTACTACTTTTCTGTTCTTGTGAATTGGCCTATTCCAGAGCCTTATACAAGTGAGATTGTACAATATTTGTTCTTTTTTGGTCTGACTTATTTCATTTAGCGTAATCTTTTTAAGACTTACCCATGGTGTAACATATATCAGATTTCATTTCTTCAAATTTGATAGTAGAATGGTTCTGAGATGACTGACCTGATCATATATATCTATGAAATAGTAAGTAAGCTAAGGCGATACTTGGGGAACCTGTGGTATCGGTTGTTTATCAACCTTTCCTTAATGGTTTTAATATTTTTGATGTTAAATCAATGACTCATTTTCTTCATAAGGGCTGTAAAATGGTGATTTTTCTAATTCCCTTGGCTGAATTTTTCTGTATAGTAGAGCTCCTCCTCACTTACTAGGCTGACTAGTTAATGTCATTGCAAGACAATTGTGTAATTATTTATTATTAATTTCCATAGATACAGAGTTATAGTTCTCACCATTGGTGGCAAAAGATTTCTTTGTTGAGACTCATGAACTCACAGATTTTAAAAATATTAAATGCAATGTAGTCAATCCTTCCTTTTGACCTTAAAATTGACTCAATTTCATACAACATTGTTTTTCTTTAACTATTCCTTGCAGGGTTTTTTTCCCCAAGTTGGGAGTATCACTCTGTCACTTAGGCTAGAGTGCAAAGGCACGCTTATGGCCATTGTGTCCTCAACCTGCTGGGCTTAGGCGATCCTTCCGCATCAGCCTTCCAAGTAGCTGTAACTGCAGGCATGCGTCACCACACCAGGCTAGGTTTATTGATTTCTTGTAGAGATGAGGTTTCGAAGGGTTGTCCAGGATGGTCTTGAATTCTTGGACTCAGGCAATCCTCTAGCCTCTGCCTCCCAAAGTGCTGAGATTACAGGCATGATGTTCCTTGCCAAGAGCAACAAGTCTGCCACAGACTGGGAATCAACTGTTTCTTCCCACTAGTGGGAGGCAGAGGCTAGAGAACTGACTAGTAACTATATTTAGAAACCAAACAACTGGGATGCTCCAGGGATGTGATTATCACTAGACCTTTTGAGACTGGGAATAATTAGGAAATGTATTTTTTAAAATTTATTTATGTATATTGGTATTTCCGAGTTAGTTTTACACTTTAAGATTTTTATTTGATGTCACATATTTTTCTCTGTCGTGCTGATAATCTTAATTCTAATCAAATTAACACAGTTACCTATTTGCTTTATCTTGGAAAAATATATTATCTTCATAATACTGCCACTATTATTCTCAATAAATTCTACTGAATATAGTTTAAAATTTCTTTACAATTTTTTTTTTTTTTTTTTTTTTTTTTGAGTCAGGGATTCAGTCTGCTGCCCAGGCTGGAGTACAGTGGCATGATCATGGCTCAGGCGATTCTTCTGCCTCAGCCTCCTGAGTGACTGAGACTGCAGGCATATGCCACCATGCCCAGCTAATTTTTTATTTTTTTGTAGAGATGAGGTCTTGCTACATTGCCCAGGCTAGTCTTGAACTCCTGGGATCAAGCAATCCTCAGCCTCCCAAAGTACTGGGATTACAGGTGGGTGTCACTGCACTTGGCCTACAATTTTATTTATTTTTTATTTTTTATTTTTTGAGTTAGAGTCTCACTCTGTTGCTCAGGCTGGAGAGCAGTGGGCATGTTCACAGCCACCACAGCCTTGACTTGCTGGGCTCAGGTGATCCTTCTGCCTCAGCCTTCCAAGTAGCTGGAACTACAGGCATGTGCCATCACGCCAGGCTAATTTTTTGATTTATTGTAGAGATGAGGTCTCGCCAAGTTACCCAGGCTGGTCTCGAACCAGCAGGCTCAGGTTGTCCTCTCAACCCGGCTTCCCAAAGTAGTGGGATTATAGGTGTGAGCCACCACATCTGGCCAGTTTTTAAAATATGGAAACTGAGAGCCAGGTGTGGTGGCTCATGCCTGTAATTTTAGCACTTTGAGAGGTAGAGGTGGGGAGGAGGATTGCTTGAGCCCAGGAGTTTGAGGCCAGCCCGGACAACATAGTGAGACCCTGTCTACCAAAAAAAAAAAAAATTAGCTGGGCATAGTGAGACCCTGTCTACAAAAAAATTAGCAGCGGCTCAGGAGGCTGACTCAGGAAGATTGCTTGAGTTGGAGGCTGGTGAGTTGGAGTTGGAGGCTGGTGAGCTGTGATCATGCCATTACACTCCAACCTGGGCAACAGTAAGATCCCAATTCAAAATTAAAGACATACATCATAAATAAATAAAAATATAAAAGGTAACTGGCAGTACACTAAATATAGATGCAAATGGCCTTTATGAAAAGATGGTAAACCTTACGATAAGGAGTGTTACATCAATTAAAACTATAGCAAAGTAACTGTTTTCTACCCATCGGGCAAAAGTCTAATTGAGATTTTGAGGAACTGGATATTGTTGCACATTTCCAATGAGGGTACATGTAGCAGTTTCTAGCAGAATTGCAGATCCTTTTATTCTTTGACCCACAAACCCACTTCTAGGAATCTATTTTAAGGGCATATCTGCCATGAGTAAAAAATTACATGTAGACAGTTATTCAAGAGTTATTCATTGAGTCATCATTTGTAATAGCAAAAGATGGGAGATAAGCCATCTGAGTGGATTGGTTATATAACCAGGGTACATCTATACAATGTCGGGAAAAAAGAGTACAGGAAGATCTATATTCACTGTTATGTAGTGATTACTAAGTATTGGAAGGATAAACCAGAAAATGGTTTAATAAAAATGTTTATTATTATTATTTTTTTTTAGAGATGGCGTTTTGCCATGTTGCCCAAGCTAGTTTTGAACTCGTGGGCTCAAGTGATCCTCCTGCCTCCCAGAGTGCTAGGATTACAGACATGAGCAACCATGCCTGGTCCAACCAATGCATCTCATTCAATCCTGAACAGTATTTCTGTTGGGTTTAAGATTCTACCTAGGCAATTGCTGTCATTTTCATTTGGAAGACATCTGTCAGCTGTCTTCTGAGTTATATTGTGGATGATGAGAAGTAGGCTAGCAGTGTTTTGTCTTTTTTTCATGATAATCCATCCATCCTTTTTTCTTTGCTTTTAAGACTTTTTGTCATTGACTTCTGCAGTTTTATTGTGATATATTTAGATGCCAGTTTCTTTTTATTCTGATTGGGATTCATTTGTTCTGGAAAACTTGCATTATCTATCGCTTCTGCAACATTTTTGCCCATCTCATTTTCTCTATTCATTCTTTTGAAACTCTAATTAAATACTCCATTTTTTTTCATTTTTATCCTTTCATGAATACCACCCTGTTTTGATTACTGTAGCTCTATAGTAAGACTTGAAATCAAGTAGCATAAGTCCTCCATATTTGTTATTTTTTTTTGCATTGTTATGACTGTTTTTTCCTTTGCATTTTAATATAAATTTAAGGAGCAGTTTTTCAGTTTCTACAACAAGTCTGCTGAGTTTCAATTGGGATTGCATTGAATATTTAGATCAGTTTGAGGAGATGAAACATCTCAACCATATTGAGCCTTCCCAATCCAAGAACATTTTTTAAGTTTTTACTTTTATTTTAAAATAATAGCCATGCGATCCACTGCTAAGACCAAGAACTTTTTTTTTTTTTTTTGAGTTGGAGTCTCACTCTGTCACCCAGACTGGAGCGCAGTGGCCACTCCCGGCCACCGCAGCCTCGACCTGCTGGGCTCCAGCGATCCTTCCGCCTCAGCCTTCCAAGTAGCTGGAACGACAGGCGTGTGCTACCACGCCCGGCTGATTTTTGATTTTATTGTGGAGATGAGGGCTCGCCAAATTGCCCAGGCGGGTCTCGAACCCGCGGGCTCAGGCAGTCCACTCACCTCAACCTCCCAAATCGCGGGATTACAGGCTGAGCCACCAAGCCCAGCTGACCAAGAACATTTTTAATGTCTCTTTTATTTAGGTCTTCCTTAGTTTTTGTTTTGTGATTTTACTGTACAGTTCTCGCACATAGTTTGTTAAAATTACCCCTATTTTATGTAGCTTTTTGGGGTGCTTTAGGGTTTTTTGCATATAGAGTCACCTGTGAATATAAACAGTTTTTCTTCTTTTCCAATCCATTTGCATTTATTTCTTTATCGTGCCCTTTTGCACTCACTATAGCAGTTTGGATAGAGGTGGTAAGAGTAGACATCTTTGCCTTCTTCCCAGTCACAGCAGAAAGCATTCTGTATTTCATCATTAAATATTACATTAGGCTGGGCTCAGTGGTTCAGCCTGTAATCCCAGGACTTTGGGAGGCCGAGGCGGGTGAATTGCCTGAGCCTGTGGGTTCGAGACCAGCCCTAGCAAATTGGCGAGATCTCATCTCTACAATAAATAAAAAATTCCCCAGGCGTAGTAACGCATACCTGTAGTTCCCGCTGCTTGGAAGGGGGACTAGCAGAGCCCAGCAGGTCAACGCCGGAGTGGTCGTGAGCGTGCCACTGCACTTCAGCCTGGGCAATGAAGTGAGACTCTAACTCAAAAAAATAAATAGATAGATAGATAGATAAATAAATAAATAAATATTACGTTAACTTTGGTTTTTTTCAGAGATGGCCTGTATCAGGTTGAGGAAATTTTATGTCTATTCCTAAGTTACTAAAAGTTTGTCATGGATAGTTGTTAAATTTTTCAAATTTTTTTTCTGGTTATATTGAGATGATCACATGGTTTTTCTTCATTTTGTTGATGTAATGAATTACTTTAATTTATTTGCGTGCTCAACCGGCCTTGTATTTTGGAATACAGCCTACTTAATTATGATGTATTATCCTTTTTATGTGTTTCTGCATTTGATATTCTAGTATTCTATTAATGGTTTTTTATTTTTATTTTTTATTTTTTGAGTGTTCATTAAGTGTCAGTTGGATCAAGTTATTTGATTCTTTTGTTCAAGTCTTCTATATCCTAACTGATTTTCTCTCTACTGCTGTATTGGTTACTGAGAGGGAAGAGTTGAAATCTCCAACTATAATGTGGAATTATCTGTTTTTAGCTGTATCAATTTCTACATTATATGTTCTGAAGTTCTGTTGATTAGGTGCATGTGCATTTAGGATTATATCTTCTTGAATAATTGACCCCTTTATCATTATGCAATGTTCTTACTTTATCTCTTGTAATAGTCCTTGTTCTGAAGTCTACTTTGTCAGTGTATTATAAAGTCCTCCAGGCTTCATATTATAAAGGAGGTTCACTGTGTAATGGTTGCCATTTCAGTCTACTATGTCATGGGCTGTACTTTTACTGCTTGCCTGAGTCCAGTGAATCAGAACACTCATACCACAAGTTAGATGAAGCAGTTTTATCACTCACAGATAGGCAGCGAGGGCAGTAGAAGCCTAGCATTCAATGCAAACCAGTTTCTCCAGGCTCAGGAAAGTCACCCAGGGTGGATGAACTCTTACCTGTGCACTACAACTGAGGGAATGAGGAAAGTAGCCCACCCTCGATTTTATGCTTTATGGGCAACATGATTCACTGGGCTAGAACATTGAAGAACATTCTGTTTGTAGGGGTGAGAGAGGCAGATGGACAACAGAAACAGACTAGGCTGTTCCAGCCAGCTTCTCCTGTCTCAGATGTTGCATTCCCAGCACTTTCTACAGTTATTCAGAGGGAGGAGGACTGGCCTGGTCCAAGGCCACCTGGAGAACTGTCCCGCATATATGCTTATTGTTTGAATATATATCTGTTAACATCCAGTTTTTTTCCCCTTTAGCTTGTGGATTTAAAGTAGATTTCTTTTTAGATAGCATTTACAATGGACAGCCCCAAAAAAACCGTTGGTCAGCCACAGTTCTTTTTTTTTGAATTGGAGTCTCACTTTGTCGCCCATAGAGTTGTCGTGACTGGAGTGCAGTGGCAGATTGCTCACAGCCACCGCAGCCTCTACCTGCTGGGCTCAGGTGATCCTTCCACCTCAGCCTTCCAAGTAACTAGAATTACAGGTGCGTGCCACCATGCCTGGCTAATTTTTTTATTTATTGTAAGAGATGAAGTCTCACCAAGTTGCCCAGGATAGTCTCAAACCTGTGTGTGGACTTAAGGCAATCCTCTCACCTTAACCTCCCAAAGTGCTGGGATTGGATTATAGGCATGAGCCACCGTGCCCAACCACAGTTTTTTTATGTGGAAGTTTTAAGAAGGTTGTGTCACAATTTGCAGAAGAAGCATCCTGTGTTGTGGCAAACAGGTGACTGGTTGTTCTACCATGACAGCATACCTTCCCACATGACACTGAGTGTTCAGCAGTTTTTGACCAAAAACAGCATAACCCCCATGCCCACCCTCCCTATTCACCCGGTCTCGCCCCGAGTGCCCTTTTTTTTTGTTTTCCTAGATGAAAAAGTCCTCAAAGGGAAATGTTTTGCTAATGTGTGGAAGATGTGAAACAAAAAATGACAGAAGCACTAAAAGGCATCAAAGTTGACCAGTTGTGAGCAGTAAAGTATCTTGATAGGTGTCTTACATCAGACAGAGAATTCTCTGAAGGTTACTGAAGTTTAAACATGTAAGAATACATATACAATTTTTAATAAATCCGGGTTTTGGGGGGTTTTCCCTCATACTTGGTTTTTATTTTTTGTTTTATGTATGTCTGTTAGAGTGGTAAGCCATTAATGGTATTGGCTGGACTATGTATGTTTCACTGTTTTGCATTGTACAGATTCTCTTCATCTCCCATGGATGTTGGAATATTATGTTGCCTGACTGGTGGTGGTTCATTTCATGGGCCTGTCATTCAACTCACTTGTGTCTCTGCTCTATAGTGTATAATAAGACATTAAATCCACATATATCTTTTTTATGGACACAGGCAAAGAGGTGTCAGCCATCTCTGGCACATAATGTCGAAACATAAGTTCTACCTTATACTTAGGTTTAGAAACTAAAACGTCATAAAAAGGAGATAGCAAAACATATTCATTTCTGAAATCAAAAGCTTGAAGCATTTCATTTGTAGACGAGAATAAAAGCAAACTCGTAAGTTCATTTTATGTTCAGTTACTTTTGTAAGTGTATAATTTATGGTCTGTCATTAATTTTCTGTTATGTTTTTTGACCTTATAATTATCTAAACATGTTTCATTATTTTAGCAAACACAGAGACATAGATTTAGATGAGTGCAATGAACATTAAACCTCAACAGCTCTTTAAAATTAAAAAAATACAACATTGGATGTGTTAGTTTTTCAACTTAATAAACAGGTGGTTTCCTTGGTTAGCTTGATTTCTGTGCATATTCTGTATTCGTATGCTGTTGGGAGCCAGCCATGAAGTCCTGCCTGCTGACAAAGTCCAGGGGGCTGAAGACCCCGGGTCACAAAGCGAACCTGGGCAGCTGAGACCCTTGCTTCTTCTACTTTTGTTATTAGTGCAGCCGAAAAGTTCTGCACAGTCTGAAGATGGAAAGCAAGATTCCACTCACGGCTCCACTACTCCTTGCAAAAAGGCAAGAGGGGAATTCATGAAAAATTATTTTCCCTTCATTTGAATTCCTCCCTAGGTTTCCACATCCCCAGCCTCCTGGTATTAGATCACGCAATCACTTGATTAAACATTGTAGTTGGGAAAATTGTAAAAAAGCAGAAGGTGCTCGATTTAATGTTTGTCAGGGAACTCACTGGCCTTGCCAGGAAATTATCAATAGAGATTTTAAATATCATGTGCAGATAGATAATCACTTGTAAGATTTTATTTCTTCTGATTGGTGACTAATTGGAGACATTTGAGAAGCTACAGTTTGTATTTTTAGGAAGAGTGCCAATGCAAAAATTACATTTACTCAATTTCTTAATTTCTGCATGTGGTATATTATGCTTAAGAAATTAACAATCGCATAAATATTAGAGCTCCCTTGCCTTTACTTCCCTTTGTTAAGGAGGTTTGTAATTCTGGTTAGAGATTGTAACTTGGGTGATTTGAGCCCAGGAAGCCTTTGTTTTGCAAATGTTGAAGCTCATTCTCCCTGACAGAATAATTGATGCAGATTGTAAACACCAGGTGTAACATTGTGGAAAACTCATCAGGCCAACTTGAGGCTAAGAAACCTTGAAAATGTTGTTTCACCCTGGCTAGTTGCAAATTGCTGTGTGAAGGTCACAGGTGTGACTTGTTAATCTATGTGATAATTATAGTGCTTAGAACTTGTTAGTGATTTATAATGTAATAGTTAAAGAAATAAGTAAGTTTTATATGGATATTAAGAAATGATAATCGTTAGAAAATGTTAGGAGTTTATAAATTTATAGTTTAGGATGATAATCTTTAAAATTCAAAACAGGATGAACAAAGATACATTGCATGTCTGATCCGTTAGATTGAAACTGATTGCCTTGAAAACAAAAAACATGTAGGGTATAAAAGGAGTTGGAA
>CAUYQG010195418.1:0-15401 GCA_963574415.1 Tarsius wallacei
GCCTTACATAGTAGGTGCTCAACTCACAGGCCTCTGTTGAGTACATGAATGCATGAAGGAAGGAGGACAGACAGCAGCCAGCCATAGGCAGCACAAGGGCATGGCGATTCTAGCGCTGACAGCGCATTGGGGGTGGGGGGATCTGCATGAGTCCCCCAGAGACTTCCTCAGGGGGCTTCTGCAAGAGGCTGCTCATCTCACGCATGAGATCTAAGATTACTGGGTGCTTAAGTATCCCTGGTTGAGGTTGCTTTATAGCCGGTGATCCGTGCAGGATTTGGGATGTGGATCTCAGAGCCGAGAAGAGGCTGTAGACTGTGCAGACCCCTCGCCGGCCTCGGTTTTCGGTGGCTGTCATTACGACCCGCCTCCAGCTTAGGTCAGGAGTCCCCACACTCAACACAGTGAGCATAGTAACAGTGAGCACTTCCTGAGCGCTGTGTGCCCAGTGCCTAGTCCAGGACCTCACATACACTACCCCATTTAATCCTCACATCAGCCCTTCTGGGGAAGTACCATCCCCTCTTGACAGATGGCAGGCTGAGGCACGGAGTGGTGAAAAGCCTCACAGCTGGTCTGAGGGGGTGGTTGAGGCTTGGGCTAGAGAGAGACTCTGGCCTGGTTTAAACATATTGTACCTGGGTGACACTGGATGTGTCAGCTGGAAAAAGGGGGCACAAGAACAACCCCAGAAGGACCGTGGTGAGGACTGAAGGTGGTGAAGGTGCCCTGTCAAGGGTCCCTTTTACACACAGACCAGGGTGGCCTGTGGAGGTGGCTGAGACCTGCCTGAGGAGCCTGAATATGAGCATGGGCGGGCCCTTAGATCACTGAATCCCACAGTCCCATTTTATAGACTAGGAAACTGAGGCCCCAGAAGGAAACACCTTGTCCAGAGTTGCTGGGGTTGGAGTCACATCTTCTCATTCACGGGCCCATGTTCCTCCGTCACCCACAGCCAAGATTCATATTGTCTTTAAATCAAAGTAATGACAATAATCATAATAATCAATACAAATTAAGGGGAGAGCAGGGTGAGGGTCCCAGGTGACTTGCGGGGTCTCGGACTGTGCTCACCTGCTGGACCCGAGACACTCTCTTCTCTAGGGAGTGGGAGCTGAGGATGGGTGCACGGGGCCTTTTACAGTTGAGTCCTGGACCTGGCTCCCAGCTGCACCCTTCCAGAGCATCTCAGAGCCAAGCACACCCCTCAGTGTGTCCTTCAAGGCCCTTCCCAGCCTCCTTCTGGGCGGCAGCCCTCACACAACCTAGCCCGACCAGATCCCACACCCTTCTCTGAGTCCATATCACTCTTCCTCAGGGTTGGGACAATTCACTAAAAACCCATTTCTGGAGGCCAACCTCTCAGATGACCAACTCCCCCAGAACCAGTGTGTAGCAGGATTAGTACACCAGATGAACAATTGACCAAGAATTGCCAGGCGAGTCCTCCGGCACATGTGTGGGTTGGTTCACCTACTTAGCAACTCTTTACTGAGTATCTGCCACATTCTAGGGCAGCACAGTGCAGGGTTTAGGAGTGTGTCGCAAAACCTAGGGCCTAGGAAGGTCTGTCTCCCTGACTAAGGCACAGACAGGGCAAAAGGCAGAAAAACAGTGAAGGCAGTAGAGAGCGTGTTGGGACTGCCCACCCCTTCTCCTGCGGCCCTGGGCTGGCCTGGCAGACCTGCCTGCTGTGTCCCCTGCCCCCTGCCCCAACCTCTCTTCACCTCCACTCAGACACGGGGCCCCAGAACCCTCCACCTCTGTTCACCAGACCCAAACCCCTCACCTGGTGCCTGCCCATGTGCCCAGCTGCTCCTGCCAACCCTAGAAAGGGGAGAACACCCCACCCCCACCCCAGGCCCTCCCATCCAGTACTCACAGCCAGAGTGACAGGCAGGGCCCATCTCCCGCTGTCCTTGGAAGGCAACGGCCCCATTAGTGTGGGAGAGGAACTCTCTCTGTGATCACAGGATTTCATACCCTGCTTCTCTCGCCAAATAGCATCTATTACTTTAAGCAAATAAAAATAGACACGGCGAAAGCAAGCTGGAAAAATCAATAAGTAATAAAAGTTTACAGGAGAGCTAATACATTATCTCAATCACGGAAGAAGCTGACAGGGTGTCCAATGTGTTGAATCCAGCCACGTACCAAGAGGCCAAGACTCCTGGTGGAGGCACGGCCTTGACTGGGGCAGGTCCAAGGCTCTGCCCACATCATCCCTAAGCTAGAGGCCAAGACTCCTGGCGGAGGCTCAGCCTTGACCAGGACAGGTTTGAGGTCTGCCCCCGTCATCCCTGATCTAGCCTGTCCCTGGAATCTGAGGCAGCGGTGGGAGGAACTGGACTAAGAGTCTGAGCAACTCCTGCGCCGTGTGCAGTCAGCTACTCAACACTTATTCGGTGAGCACCTACTATGTGCAGGGCGGCAGAGACAGCCCAATGGTGAGGGGCATGCATGCTGAATTCTGACTGCCAGGTTCACTTGCCAACCGTGTGTCCCAGGGCAAGTTACTCAACCCTTCCATGCCTCAGTTGTCTCGCCTATGGGATTTGATAGTGGTATTTACCTCACTGTGTTTGGGTAAGAATGAAGGGAGAAGAGAATTTACACAAAGTGTTTCCATTGGTTCCTGGCACATGGCGAGCTCTAGATACACGCGGTCTGTTGTTAGGTTCATACTGGGCCGGCACTAAATGACACTTAGTCCCTGCCTCACTGAACATACCTACAATGTGGCACCTGTAAGTCCATTTTGTAGATGAAGAATCAGTGCAAGGTCCCCCAGCTAGTCAGTGACCAAATAGGAATCTGTCTGGATCTATTACAACTGTGTTTGGTTAAAGTAACAGAGAACTTGATTAATAGTAGCTTTAACAAATAGAGGTTTGTTTTTCTCACCTGAAATGAGGTCCAGAGAGCAATTGCCGGTGCTGGACACTCATGATGCTGTCAGATACCCAGAACTTTCTTGCTTGCTTTTCTGCTCTGCTATTCTGGCATGCACGGTTTTGTTTTTGTGCTTATTACCTCATGGTCACAAGATGGCTGCCACAGCTTCAGGCATTTTTGTCTGGGTACCAGTGAGGAAGAAGGAGAAGGGCAACGTGGCATAGAGTTATTTCAGCCAATTATTCCTTATCCTGGACCAAACTGGCCAAGGGAGTGAGATGACCATGGCTAACTTAGACCAGCCAGAATGACTTTAGACACCTGTCCTTCACGAGAGCAAAAGGAGGAAGAGAGGGCAGGTGGATGCTGGTGAGCGAAGCATGGTGCTGGCTTTACTGTGGAATGACACGGGGACCCACAGCCCCCTCTTGCTCTGCCAGCTGAATGTTCCTTACCCCTCAGTTAATGTGAGCTGAAGTCCTGGGGATCCAAAGGTGAGTGAGATGTACCTCTGCCCTCAGGTGGCCCCAGTCAGATGGGGGAAGCAACGGAGAAACAGGTAGCCCATTCAGGGTGGTCAGTTCTATGATGAGCAGGGAACATAGGGCTGTGGGCACAGAGAAAGCCCCTCTCAGCCTGGGACAGTAGGGACATCCCTGTGGAGACCTGGGGTCCCAGGGGGAAGGGTCATGGGGAGGGAGGGGCTTTTGGAGCAGAGAGAGGAACTTGTGCAAAGTCCCCAGAGAGTTCTAGTGAGTGAGACACGTTAGCAGGACAATATGGCAAGTGGGTCCTTGTGGCCCAGACAGGTCCTTGAGGGTGAGGAGTGACCAAGGATTGAGAAGGTGGAGGAGACAGAAGGGGCTGAGCCCCATGAGAACTTAAGAGTCACAGGGAGGGGTTTGACCTTGACCCTGAGAGCAGTGGGCAGCCCTGAAGGACAGGAGGTCTTGGGAAGACTGAGATGAGCATTTTAGAAAAAATACTATGTGTGGAGGGTGGGGTGGGGGAAGGGTAGAGTGGAGGTAAGCTGGGGAGGGGTGGGGGGAGAGTAGGCTGGGGGAGGGGTGGAGTGGAGGGAGGGCTGGGTAGGTGGTAAGCTGGGCCAGCTAGGCGACTCTGTGTTAGTCAGGGCCTAGCACAGCACATGGAGGTAGCTAGATGGGTCCAAGGACCTGTTTGAAGGACACCAGGAGGAGGCAGATGGGAGGGGATCTCAGGAATGTCTGGATGTGGTGAAGAGTGGGCGGTGAGTCTTGAATACCAGGTGTGCAGTGTGGGTAGCTGGTGGGCATCCGATGACATGTAGAATCACAAAAGCATCACCTCGAGACCCTCCACCCTAAGTAGGGCCCAATCCCAACTGATCCGGTTTCCTCAGGGTGGGTTTCCCAGGGCAGCTCCTAGACACAGGGCTTCGTGTAACTCAGCACAGCTCCTCCCACGGGAAGCACCTTGCAGTCTCCTGATGTCCCTTTGAGGCCCACTGGAGGCTCAAGTCTCCTCATGCATGTGTGGTGGCTTGTCCCGCAGCTCCTGACTCCAGTGGCCTCCCTTTCTCTTGGCATCTGCTTCCACGTGGGCCAGCCCCTGCACTTTCAGCCCTCCTCTGTCCTGGAAGCTCTCAGGCCCTGCCAGACTGTCTCCTGGAGCCTCCTACAAACAACGTTGCGTGGGAGGGGTGGACACATGGGTCTGCATCCCACCAAGGGTTCTGGGTTCTCGTGGTCTTCCCTAACAGCCTGTGCTGCTGCCCGTTCATCTGCCAGGAACTGCGGCAAGACACGTGAACACAGTGCTGAGCAATCTCCTGGCTTTCTTGGGGGCGATGTTTCTTTCCAGATCTGTCTTGTCCTTTCCCAGATGTTCAGGGAAACCAATACGTGGTGCCCTGGGCTGTCCCCACTGGGAGCACAGGCAACAGGACCTAGACAGAAAGATGGGATAGGAGTGAAAACCCCGGGAAGACACAGGTACCGGCCGCTGGTGTTTCAGCCCTGCCTTCATGCTTGTCACATTACTTGTTCCAAATTTTTTAAAACCATAATTCTGACAACCTGAAAAACAACCCAAGAGAGGCAACTCTGGGAAAACAGGAACCGCCAATGTTCGTAGAGCACTTGACTAGTCAGGCCCTGACCAGTCTGTGATCTCAGTACTAGTAATACTCCCAGTGAGGAAACTGAGGCACATAGGGGTTAAGTCATTTGGAGGTTACACTGTTTGTAAGTCGTGATCCACCTCCCCACACCCACAACTCCCTCCCCAAAGCTTTTTAAAAGGCCCTTCGTGATGATCTAGTCCTTCCCTTATTAAGCAGAAGAGGAAACTGAGGCCCAGAGAGGGCAAATGACTTGTCCAAGGTCCCCTAGCATGTTAGTGGCCAAGCCAGGCCTCTCGATCCCTGCGCATTTCTCCACCTGCAGGTGTTCTGGCTGACACCTCCTTGGTCCCTGGCAGGGAGGTGACCTAGAGGCAGGAGAAAACCGGGCACAGAGAGGCCCAGGCAGCTCTGGAGGGTGCCATGAGAATGGGCAGTGCCCAAGGAACCCCCCCTTCCCTGGGCTCTCCCCTCCTCCCACCCACACACTGCGGAGAAATACATCCTTGGAAGACGAAAGTGGGCTTGAGGTAAACAGATTAGTAGTGGTTATGTACTAGCGCTTTATTAATTAAGTGTCCTGAATACATTTAGACCTGGGCATTTAATTTAGATTTATAGGGATAATTTAAATTTATAAGACCAGTTATTATGCATTAAGTACAGAAAATGCCAATTGATTTTCATAGGTGATATTTATTGGAGTATTAAAAAAGAAAACGATGTAAAATATAATTACTCTTCTGCAGAGTGTAGGAGCTGGCAGGGAAGTTTAAAAGCATTGGTGGTGGGAGGTGGGGGGTGGCACTCACCTCAGAGCGGCGATCCTGCCGTGTGGATAGCGACCTCCTTACTGGTCATCTACGTGAAAACGGAACATCACCCCAGGAATGAGATACCCACAGAGCCACGGGGTAGCACTCTGTCCAGGCTGTTCCTGTGCCAGGAGCAGGCCTGAGGGGCCATCGTGGTGGGGAGAGCTGCCTTTTCGGGATGGGCAGCTGCAGCCCTGGGTTGTCACCGCAGTTCTGGCTGTCTGGTCTGGTCTGTGAGGGAGCTTACCTCACGTCTGTGCGCTTGGGCCTCCAGAGCTTGGAGCCAGGAGGGGCCGGAACAGGGTGGTCTGTATAGCCTTCTGGTACCCACATGTGATGAACTTGGGTACTTGGTCCCATAGTGGGGTGGGGCGTGGGGCGTTGTGCTGTGCCCTCTCCAGCCTCTCCCTGTCTCTGGCTGGCTGTCTCTCATGGTCCCGTGAGTCAGGGAGTTCCATTTTCACGATTCTGAAGCGACTGCGTCTGCAGCGCAGTGGGCGAGCATGGTGATGGGCAGGCCTCCCTCGGGGCACTCTGCTACACAGATAAGGAAGGCCGTCCAAGTGCAATACAGGTGTCACAACCCTCCAAGGCAGGACAGGACCTGCAGAAACCACACCAGGTGTTTTCAGCAGAGAGGACTTAATACGGGAACCAATGACAAAAGTGATGGAAGGACCAGAGGAACCAAAGGGGAAGGAGAATAATTCAGTCTAGTTACCACAGAAGGTTCTAGAGCTGGAGGGATGGGGTGGAGGGGAGTGAGTGGTCAGAGTCCAGGAGCTCTCACTGGTGATTTTGCTGGGGACACTGCTGGGGTTACGCTTGATCTCTACTGCCAGACCCACCAAGGGCCGCTGGAGCCCACCCTCACCACTGCTGTGGCTGGCAAAGCCCGTGGCTGTTGCCGGACCCCCAAGGACTACATCCTTTGCGTGAATTCTCTTTGGTAGGCATCTCCATGGGCTCCTAATGTCCTCACAGTATGCTATTCTGAGAGGTCCAAACTCCTCTTCCCCAAATCTGCTTTTTGCCAATACTTCCATCTTGTTCTTTGCAAGTCTCCGGTCATTCAACCAAGCAGTGAGCCTCTGCCTGAGAATTGGATTTTTTTTTTTTTTTTTGCCTCTGGCCATTTCCCCACCCCAGCTAAGTAGACAGAGAGATGTGCTACTCAAAGACCCACCCACCTGGAGGACTTCTCTCTCTCCATGTCTCAGGGTCTCTGGCTTGCTGCAGGAGTCCATTATGACTGGTCTGGGTATGTCAACTGGGGTATTGGGTTGCATGGTTCCTCCCCTTCCCAGGCAAAGGTATGTCCACCCGCATATCAGAATGTGAGCTTATTTGAAATAAGGGTCTTTGCAGATATAGCTAAGGTAAGCATCTCAGGATGGGATCTTCCTGGCTTAGGCAATCCTAAATCTAATGGGAAGTGTCCTCATGAGAGATGGAAAGGAGAAGGCTCAGAGACACAGGGTGGAGGGGGCTGAGTGAAGGTGGAGGCTGAGACTGGCATGAGGCAGCCACAAGCCAAGGACTGCCAGGAACCATCCCAAGCTGGAAGAGATGAGGAGACAGTCTGGTCCTGCAGACACCATGATTCCAGACTTCTGGTCTTTGAGGGGAGGGGGGGAAGAATTCATCTCTCTTGTTCAAGTCACCAAGTTGGTGGCCATTTGCTCCAGCAGCCACAAAAGACAATCATGGCTGGTGGTGGGAGAATGCCCCTCCAGGCCCATGGTGTGGGGGGAGGAAGAGAAGACAATGCCGCTGTGGAGGGTGCTGTGACACTCACGCCACCTGTCCATGCAGTTTATATCCCTCCAAGTGAGCTTGAGCCCAAGCTGATGATGGATGAACGCTGTACACACTGACTCAGTAGCTCAGTGGACCAGAGAGCACCAGGTCAAGTTGGGCTGCTTGGTTGCAGAGTCACTGGACACCCCAGGTCGGGCATTCCATCTCTGCCAGGGCCCAGCAGAAGGCCAAGAGCCATTTGTCAAATGGAGAAGAGTTATCTGCAGAAAAGGACACGACTTTGCATGGGAAACCTAGGCATCTGTGCTGTGGGCTAAATAGAGCATCCCTACTTGCACAGAGCTGAGTTCCGTAGACAAGCTGGGTGACGTAGAATAATGTTTTGAGATCCTACATGTCTCAAAATGGAGGCACTTATGACAAGTGGCTCAGCCGACAGTGACACTCACTGCTGACCCTTCAGAGTGGTAAGCACATGCATGGCTGGCTGAGGTGACATGATGACATTTGCTGCGGTCAGGCACCCCCAGACTTGATAAGAAAGTGAAGCCCAAAGGCAGTGGAGATCCCGGCTGCAGGCACTCCTGTGGAGGGCCACTACACCACAGGGAAGCTAACCCTGGCTGAGAGGCTGGCAGAGGCTCTGCTGTGAGAATGCAGGTCTTTCTTTCATCAGGCAGCAGCACCAGGAAGCTCTGTGGAGAGAAGGGCATTGACTCATCCCCCCAACTCCCAAGCCCCTCAACTCCCCGCCTCATACCTGCCCAGAGCTTCAGTCAGCGTGCTGGTCTCCGAAATGAGCTGCAGGCTGTGGTTTGCTCCCCCTCTGTCATTACTGCCTGTGTGTGTTGAGCATGTGTGCATGACTGCTGGGGCCACAGGCCCAAGTGTTGGGGGCCCCGGCCTGTGCCTGGACTTGTTAGAGGGCCTTTCCTGGCTCCTGGCTCTGTGGCTCACCTGGTTTCACAAGTTGTTCAGAAAGGGGGTGGGACTGCACACACATACACACAATGCCTCATTCATAGGGGCCCTCTCCTTCCCACCCAGTGCCTTCATGTCTAAGTAAGAGAAAGTGAAGTTATGCGTCCAATCATGTTGCGACCCTACAGCCCACAGAATGACATCTTAGATCTGATTTTCACTTGTCCCTGCCCAGAGCTATAGAACACAAAATCTCCCTTAGGGCAGTCTGACCTCTGGTTACCCATCCATGCTTTGAAGGGACAGTATAAGCCTGGGGCTTGTCATTTTCTTTCTGCAGACGCTCCAGCTGTAAGCAGCCATTGCATGCCTCACTCCATGACCGTCACGATTACTACCTTCGGGGCCACATGCAGCAGCCACTGGACTGACAAAGCCCAGTGCTCAATGGGCACTTTGTCCTGGGCAGTCCCAGCTGGTGATTTAAGTGGCTTAATGCCCCTGTGTACCATGAAGTACAGCAATTCCCTTGACCTTGGCTATGAGATCCTTGCTGTGTCCAAGCCTAATCAAGGCAGACAGCCCATCCCCAAATCCCATGACTGAAGGCGTGTTTCCGGGTAGCACTGCTGATACCAAGTGCCAAATCATTCAGGGCTCATTTTGAAAAAACAAACTACACTAGGAATTGCAAACAGAGGGGACTGAATACAGAGAGCTGATTCTAAAAGTGCTGAAAAAGGGAAGGATACGCAACCCCAGGCTGGAGGCACAAATGGGGAAAGATGGTGCAGCCAAGCCCAAAACAGCTTGCCCTGCTGCCCCTGGGCCTGCGTGGCTGCTGCTGCTGCTGGTGTGCTCACCGGGCCCCTGGCTGCCAAAACCAACCAGGCCTGAGTAGCGGCAAGTGGCCACGGCAGCCACAGCCAGGGCCACCAAAGGGCGGTGGAGCTGGTAACCACCTACTGCATCCAGAACCTCTTCCAAAAGCAGCTTCTGTCTTGCCTTCACTGCCTGGAAGCCAGCAGGCAAGGGAGTCTGGGAGACGCTGTTAGTCGGGATCCAGGCTCACAAGACAGTGTTGATGACACAGAACTCAAATAGCGGATAGACACCTGATCCGCACAGTGGTTCAGCGCTTAGACTTTGGTGCTAACCAAAACAGTTTGAACTCAGCCCTGTGACCCTGAACAAGCCATTTAATCTCTCAGAGCTTTACCTTACCCAAGAATCAAGTGGGGATAATAACACCCACCCCACAGGATGGTTGTGTGAGGATTAAAATATACAGGTAAAAGTGTCCATACCAGGGCCTGGCCCACAACATGCCCTCCCTCAAGGAGGCTGATGTTCTCAAGGTTCAGTCTCACTCTTGACTTACTCTCTGACCTTGAACAAGTGTCTGAGTCTCTCAGGGCTCTGTTTCCTCATCTGCAAAAATGAATGGGGTTGGAATAAAGGCTTTGCAAGGTCCCTCCAGCCTGGGTGAGCTGGAAGGTTGTGACTCACCCATTAAATGAAATGGACAGGTTGGTTCTGGCAGGAGGGATGGGAAGAGGGGCCGACTGCTGGAACAGAGCCTAGAGGAAGGCAAGGCTTGGAGAGGCTCCGGTGCGATGGAGCATTCTGAGCTGCGTGCTTCGCCGGAGACTGAGCTCGCAGTCACACAGCTCACACTTCAGCCACTGGAATGTTCCCTGTACCTCCAGGCTGCTGTCGCCCCTGGCAACACCAACCTGGTCTCTGCGTCCTTTGATGCGCGTGCTCCCAGCATGGCTCAGTCGACAAGAAATTGCCAGTGGCAGTATTTTTCTGCACATTGTGATCTGGAAAGAAAGGCGGCCTTAAATTATATCCATCATGAAGATTATGCTTGTAAGCTATGGGGCCTGCAAGGGACCTGAGTGCCCGAGCTTTGAGAATCCTCCTGTTTGGGCCGGAATTATGAGCAAAAACCTGTTGGAATTCAGGCTTGAGAAGTGTTGAGATACAGAGGCCAGTGGCCCTTGGAAGCGCTGACATCTGGTAGCTAAAACATGGGGCATTTTTGTCTAGCCGAGAAGGGTTCAAGGGCCTGTTCTACCACTTGTAGCTATGTATGTATGCCAGTTTTTTAACTGCTCTGAGATTCAGTATCTTTATTTGTAAAAGGAAATATGAATATCTTCTATAATTGGCACTTTGGCTGTTTTGGCTCGTCCAGCATTGCCTTCCCCCTCTGTTTTTGGCACCCATCACTCCCACCACCCTTCCTTCAAGAAATGACGTTTCCTACACGCCTCAGGCCCTGATATCTGGGCAGGGTTATCAGTCAGAGACTCTCTTCCACTCCTCTCTGTAGAGACAAGTATCAGCCTAGACTGAACCAATCACACCACTCCATTTCCTGATGAGATAGTGATTGGTCCAAGAAGAGCACATGACCAAAATTAGGCCTATCAGAATCCTTGACCAGGGCTTCCTCTATGCTTGTAAGACAGAGCAGTTCTCACTAGATGGGATGATGGGTGATGTCAGCTTGGAACTGCCAATGGTTATGATTCCCCTTCCACCTCCCCTTTCCTGCCTCATGAAGAGATCCCACAAAGAGAAAAATGCTTCTACACAGCCACAAGCAAAACGTGGAGACAGATAAGGAAGAAGATAGAACCAGTGATGTCACTGGAGTCCCTGAATTCAGCGGTGCCTGAAGCTGTCCCCTGGTGTCTTCCCAGCTCTACAATCTACTCATTTCCTTCTTGGGTTAGAGCAGCTTGACTCTTTTGGTTGAAAGTACTGGAAACCCGACTCAACTTACTTTAACCAAAGAGGGAATTTGGGAACTTGATAGAAGCTGACTTTTATTCCAGTGGCAGTCCCTGCATGTCCCACTGTGGCTCTTGTTGCCCCGATTGCAGGTGGCTGAGGTAGCGTCTGTCTCTCTCACTTGGCTGGGAGCTCCTGGGGCAGGTACAGGGTCTGATGTGCATAGCGTATTCTCCTGTCTCAACACCTGGGCACAGAAGGAGCTCAGGAAATGTCTGAGGAATGGAGGAGTGGGTGGCACAGTGTTGACATAGGTCCTACCCTTTCCTGTCCTGTGTCCTGCTCAGGCCCCTCCTCCATGGGTACCAGGTGGCAGCTCCTTAAGCCACCCTGTACCCATGAGGGTGGATGACTGAGCATTCGCCATCCTCCTCCAACACCCTCCTCCTCCAGGCTGGGAGCTCTTCATTTGTTCTGTGTTTCACAGAATAGTTCCTGATGAAGCATCTAGAGGCGCTGGTCTCGGCACTAGGAATAGAAATGAGTCCGAGATAGACTCAATCCTGACCCCATGGCATTTGCAGTCTAGCTGGGGAGACCTATGAGGAACAAAGAAAGAAATGTGCTTCACAGGACCAGGTCCCAGGTGTGCTCTGCACCTGCGACGCAGGGGAAGGGGAGCGAGGGTGGCAGGGCGGGGAGGAGCTAAGGAGGGAGGGAGGCACCGACTTCAGCATCCCCTCCCCCACCATGCCTCCCTGCTGCTTGCACAGGCCTGAGGCTCAGTAATGCTCAGGGGATGAGTGAAGTAAGGGTCGAGGGGTAGGAGGGCTGGCCATCTACTCTCAGAGACAGGGTGGTGGGAAGCAGAGCCCCAGTCCCAAGGGACATGGAGGTTAGGACCTAGGGACTGGGGAGACAGCAGCAACTCCTCTCCAATAGCCATGGCACCAGAGCGAGGAAGCAGGAGGCTGGTTCATGTCACAGGCAGGGCCCAGGCAATACCCATTCTGACAGCCAGGGTTGGCCCAGACACCGTGGGGCACCCTTCTCAGGAACTGTCCTGGTCCCTGCCCTGTAGGTATCTGCAGACACAGGAGGGAGCAGGAGGGACTTTTCTTTCTGGTCTCCTGGTAGCACCTCCTGTTGGCTGAACCAGCAGAAGCCAGCTGTCAAAAGAGTCCCTGACACAGCACATACAGGGTGACCTCACAGGCACAGAGAGGACAGGAGAGACTCAAGAATGAACTGGGTTTGGGGGAAAACCAGCCAGGGTTGGTTAGAAGAATATTCCCCAAGGCTAATGGCATTGCAAGTGAATGTTCCACAAAGCATGCGAATCATGTTGACACTATTTAAAAAGGAAATTAGATAGCCTCATGCTCGGGGCAGACACAAAGTGTCCTTGACATCGTGACCCCACCTGGAAATTGGCTCTCCAGTCGCATTTGAGGCTTGGCAGGTACAAACGAGCTGCAGTGAAAAAGCAAAATTCAGACACTGCGTTTGGGTTCTGCCTCAGCTCCTCACCTGCGAGGTGACCCTGAGAAAGCACCTCATCCAGGCATCCAGGCCTGTTATCCCAGTCTGCACCAGTGACTCCTAATGGGCTTCTCAGATCTGATGTCTCTAGCAAGTGAGACATCTCCAACAGTTTCCTGACTGTGGGAGACAGATGACTCTAAACTTATGCATATGGAGGGAAAAACATCACAAAGCACCCCGGGAGCATGTTCAGGACTTCACTAACACCTGCTGCATCAGGAGGGAAAATAAAGGGCAGGTGCTGTCACAGCTGTCTGGGAGGTGGGCAGAATCCAGGAGCACCAGCGAGGAGTCTGGCAGCTGTGGGTGGGGAGGAAAGACCTGGCTGGCAGCTGGGCGATGATTCCAGCTATGCCCCTGCTTCAGAGTATGACCCTAGTCAAGCCCCTTTGCCTCTCAGGGCCTCAGTTTCCCCAGGGGTAAAGTGAAGGGGTTGAAAAGATCATCTCGGTGCCTCATCCAGCCCTGGGCCCACATGGACCAGGGAATCTGGCAGCAGACAAAGCACTGGGAACAGAAGTGCCCAGGTCTTTGGCGGGGACATGCTTCCCGTGGTTCTGAGCACAGGATGCACAGGCTGAGTGGCAGGCCAGCCCCACTCCTCATCGGCTCCGTGACTTTGACCAAGTTCCTTTCATTCTCTGTCTCGGTTTATCTCCCCAGGAAAGGAGATCATAATTGTGATATGGTTGGGTTTAAAACTACCATCCTGCTGTTTTTCTGTTGGTCTTTTCTGTTCTTTGTAGACCTTTCTCCTTCCTCTGCCTTCTTTTGGATTGAGTATTATTTAGGATTCTGCTTTGTCATCTGTATTGGCTTGCTAGCTCTAACTTTTGGATTTGGATTTTAGCGGTTGCTTGAGGTTTGCCGTAGACATCGTTAGCTCAGTTTACCTACAAGGTATTGCTCATTTCTCACTGAACTTTAAGAGTCATACAGCAGCATACCTCCACTTCTCCTCTCCTGCTTTTGTGCTATTGCTGTCATACATGTTACTTCTACATGCGTTATAAACCCACACTACATTATTCCTTTCACTCAATGGGTCAATATTCTTGTGTGTGCGTGCGTGTGTGTGTGTGTGTGTGTGTGTGTGTGTGTAAGTAAACAGCTTGTTCCTCTGTACATAGATGAGCAGTGTTTCACTGCATGGATGTGCTACCATCTGTTGACTCATTCACCTGTTGAAAGACATCTTGGTAGTTTCCAGATTGAGACAATTATAAATATAGCTGCTATAAATATTTATACACCTTTTTGTGTGAACAAAAGTATTTAATCCGTGTGGGTAAATATCTGTAGGGAGGAGTTGTGGATTACATGGGAAATGTATATTTCACTTTATAAGCAAGTCAAAGACCTTCTCTGTATGTAATTTTTATATGGTTTTGAATTTATGTTTATGCTACGATAATATCCAAAGGAGCTGGCCATTTTTGCTAAAGTTTGACAGAATGAAAGGATATCAAGATATACTTTAACTGAATTTGATTTGAGATTTCGAGATGCCTCTGTGAAATAAAACGTTATTTATTTATTTATTTTTTGAGTTGGAGTCTCACTCAATGCCCAGGCTGGATTGCAGTGGCACATTCACGGCCACCCCAGCGTCGACCTGCTGGGCTCCCACGATCCTTCTTCCTCAGCCTTCCTAGTAGCCGAAACTACAGGTATGCACTACCACACCCAGCTAATTTTTGATTTATTGTGGAGATGAGGTCTCGCCAAGTTGCCTGGGCTGGTCTCGAACCCACAGGCTCAGATAATCCACTTGCCGTGGCCTCCCAAAGTGCTGGGATTACAGGCTGAGCCACTGAGCCTGGCCAAAATGTTGTCTTTTAAAACCTTCAAATGGCTACACATTTTGCTATATAAATATGTATGTTAGTGAACAAATGAATGGATGGGAGTGGTAGATATGAGAATGAAATTGAAGGATAAAAGTGAGAGCTGAAATAGAAGTCTAAGGATAATATATCAGATGAGGTGAGGAGTGTAATGGTAGAGAGGAGACTCTAACAGATCCACTGTGGTACCACCTAAGTGGATACCTGACCAGTGTCCTTGGTTTCTTCATGTGGATTCAAGTTAATGCCCAGTGTCATTTCACTTCAGCTTGAATGACTTCCTTTAGTATTGCACATAGAGCAGATCTGCTAAAAACACATTCTCTCAATTTTTGTTCATCTGGGACTGTCTCAGGTTCTTCTTCATTTTTGAAGGCTAGTTTTTCTGGATATAGAATTCTTGTTTTCAGCACCTTGTATGTGTGATTCCAGGTCTTCTGGCATCCATCATTTTTTATGAGAAGTCATCTATTAATCTTTCTGAGGGCTGTTTTTGCATGATGGATACTTTTTCTTTTCTTGCTTTCAGGATTCTTTCTTTGTTTTTCAATAGTTTGCACTGTGTCTAGGTGTGTATCTCTTTGAGTTTACCCTACTTGGAATCTGTTGAGATTTTTTTATGTGTAGATTAATTTTTTTTTTTTTGAGTTGGAGTCTCACTCTGTCGCCCAGACTGGAGTGCAGTGGCCGCTCCCGGCCACCGCAGCCTCGACCTGCTGGGCTCCGGCGATCCTTCCGCCTCAGCCTTCCAAGTAGCTGGAACTACAG